>CM041781.1:60197784-60239599 GCA_023374045.1 Limonium bicolor
CCATAATTATGGAATGGTACTGCGTGGTATCGTTAGTCACACACGCTTATTATTTCACTAGCCATTCTATTCAGCCTCCTGAATTCTATACATGCTCATGGTATATTCCCATGAGTTCATGCCACCCTACCGAACTAACTTCGGTATAAGGTTGTCGAGCTATGCTCTAGCACTAGTGCTTGCAAAGTTGTCTCTAAAATATTAAGACGAGTCTGATATGCGCATCTAACTGGCGCCTCATGACTCCCTCTGGAATGAGTTCGTTCTAGGTACCTTGTAGGTCCGCTTTTGCTAGTGTGAACTCGTATCCCTCGTGTGTTGGTATTTTAGTATCCACATATATGGTTCATCCTCTTCTCCATTAGGGAATCCATTTGTTTATCTGATTTCCACCTTCTGATTCTCACCACATAATTCGGTTAACAGTTATTATAATGGTCGCTTGTTGCGCACCATGTACCAGTCGATTGGACGGTTATCCGCCGTTGCGGTTTGCATGGAGTACTAATCTCCAGCTTAGAGTATCTCTTGTAATGCTCGCTTTTGCCCTTCGTCTGTTGTAAACATACAATACGACTGTGGGTTTTAGCTTGGTATTCATTTTCTGTTCAATCCTAATTGGTACTAACATACTAACGTTTTATGGCTTGAGCATGTGGTTATTATTATTTAATGCGACATCATCGCAGCGCCCTCAGCGCGTGGTATAACTCTCTCTGTGCCCCCTTTTCGGGTAGCATCTATTATCACAAAGGTTTCTCTAATAACTTCCTTAGATACCACAATTCCTCTTCTCATTCATGGGTTCGACTTGCCATTACCATTAAATTGGCCTTAGTTTCCTCGTTTACTAAAATCCGTAAAACTTATGTTCTGACTCCTCCACTGTGGAGTTGCGACCTTATGTCACTTTATTATTAAGCTATCCTTGATTTTCCTAACCTTGCTAGTTTGACTGAGATCTCTCTCGTCGTTACATGGTTTACCTAGTCAGGGTTCCATTCGCTGACTTAGACACAGAGTTGATTACCTCCTGGGTCTTACACTACTCGTTTACATGCATGGGGTACCATACTGATACATTACTACTTACCCAACTAACTTAATATAGTTTGTCAGGCCCACAAGCTCCTAGGAGTGCGGTCGTCCCATGTCTCGTTTAGTGCACTCGTAGCGTTCGTACCCGGTGATTATCGTACTCTTAGTCTCGGTAATTTATGTTTGAGTAACTATGCTGCCAATTCTTAACCTTTAATGTCAGAATGGCCCTATATTAGGTTCTATGGTTTCCTTTATTAATGTGTATTTCCTTGACTTTCTCTAAGATAGGTGTTTGCGACTTATCGCCCTAATTCTGGTTTCCACATGCTCGTCATCTGGTATTTGTGAGTGGGGATCAGTAACTACTTATTATCTCTCCCGTTCACTCCTAGGCTGTTAACGCCTTCAGATATGAGTTTTCAGTTCTAGAACTCCACCCAATCCATTGGGTTATACCCTATGGTGTAGTTCGGACTCCATGATAAAGGTTGACACCTCGTGTTTCCCTATCTTACGGCAGTCCCGTTAGTCTGATATTAATCAGTACTTGTGATTCATCACCCTTTTTCCCCTAGTTTTGGGTCATTTTGGTGGTACTAAGGGTATCCTTTCGTAGGCCTATGCCATACGATACTCAGGCTCAATGCTTATTCTGATAGTCGAATGATTGGTCTTTCTATTTAATTTAATCCCAAATGGTTCGAATACTTTCTCCTCAGGTCACAATTGGATACTCACAACTTAGTGGGTTCCGCTAATCATCGCTCTATATTGTAGTCCTTACTCTTATTCAACTAGTATTCCCTCCATCCTCTTTGAGGTAACGGTATCTTCCGTCATCAGGCAATTTTCACTTTTTAGTTTATATCCACTGCCCTCCATACGGGAGTCTAGCAGCATTATGGATCAACAACACCTCCGGGTGTGTGGTGCGGGCATTACATCGGCCCCTTTATTGCACGTTCACATCTGCCTATTAATTAATTTTTTTTAAGTCCTGACTCGTATAGTTCACTTCTTGCCCTCTGGCAATGTTCAATGGTAGTGGTTTAACCACAAGTGTCGCGCACTCTCTAAATATGGTTATGCTGGTCCTGAAGACCCGTCACTCCCCACCGGTAATGATTGACGTTTAATGTCCATACCGGCACTGGGGTTAGGCTTGAAGGCACTAATTAACGTTATTCTCATTTACTCCCCTTTTAATATTCTACTGAATGGTGTATTATTTTCAGGTTTAATGGTCAGACCGGCTAGGTCTTCCCGAGGTTTTATCGACCTCAAACCCAAGGGTTTCGTACCCCTGCCCTTAAGAAGGTTGTGTCCTGCTTTATTGCATTACGGACTTTCATAAGATTTAGTGTTTATTGGTAACCGCCTGGACCACTACGTCCTTTAGGGTTAGTTTACCGTCGCTGCACTTGCTGTAGCAAGTGCGCAAGGCAGGTTGAATTTTAATGCTTTGGTTAATGTGGCACTTGCAGTGGCAAGTGCACCATGCAGACTGAGCCACCGGTACGGTGTGTCAGTGTAGTGTCATTCCCTAATCGGGTTCCTGTACAAGTCAAAAGTTCTTATTCAAATTAATACAGTCTCACTCCGCACTCGTTCCCACAAGTTTACCATGGTAGTAAGGTCTTACTCCCCTCTCGAGGCGTTGCATGATAGCAACTTAGCGAGTTCTTGTTTCTACAGTTCTCATGATCTCTCCTCATGCACGTCGGGCCATCTTAAACCTTCAGTGTTGCATGGTTTTAGAGTTACTCGCTTCGGGTGAGACTTCTATAAGGTCGTTCCGTCCGTTACATATATCATAATTAATCATTACTCGCTGTTTCTACCTCTTTTCCCCCAAGCGCACCATCGGTGCTTCCTGGATGTAAGACAGGGTTGCTTGCTTATAGCATGCTAGCCCCATTAGTCCTACAGGGAATTTCTCCTCAACTCGGTCTATTTATCTCATCTCGTATGGTAGACATTACGTCATTACCAGGACCCCGGTCCTAAACATTACACAAAACACAAGTCTTATTTTCTACATTTAACATAATCTCTTAGCATCCACATCGGGTCTTTCCGATCAGGAGAGTTATCTCCGTGGTGTTTCTCATTTCATTGTCTCACTAGATACTCGAGATACGGGCTGCGGCGGGTGGGGTACCATTGCAAATTTCCCGGGATGCTCTCCCATCAAGTGCGAGCGGTTCATACCATCTTCGCGTTACTTGGGGTTGCTGGACCTTCACCACCTTCCGCTGCTCCGTGTTCTTCCTTAGTACTGTTACCCAGACCTCTCCCTGACATAAGTCAAGGACGGGTTGACCTTTACTCGGTCTAATACCGTAGTCTCGGTCTTTAATATTGAAGTGCCTCTACGGCTATGGTGTGCAAGCTTTAAGCATTGCATCAACCCCGCAAGGTCACGTATCCTCACAACGTTTCCCGTATTCCCAAAACCTATGCTCACTGTATAAGTCCTATTATCTCTTGTCATCAGAGCGGTACTCCGCTCTGATACCACTTTTGTAACACCCCTACTCTAATCGGCTCCTAATCATCTTACTTAACAATAATCGCAGCGGTAATCTCAACAATTGAACTACTGGTGTCACCGTTCTTACTCGCCCATACGAGTAATAACGTGCTTCTGATATATCTTAAATACGAAACAATTTCTCGCAGTGACAACAAGAGATAGATCTAACCTTCCCAAACCAATATAAATACATTCACAGTGAGCATTCTAAGTATCCCAATCCTATACACGTTTCTAAGTTCGTATCAAAATGCAACAGTGCATATTTAAACAACTGTAATTAAACTACCCAGCGCGTCCCTCTCTTTGCCGACACCGGAAGCTGCATACCTGCAAAAATGGTTGTTTGTGGTATGGAATCAGCCCCTGCTGAGTATGTTACTACATGACTGTCATGCCCCCTCGGACCCTCAGTTATTTGGTCGAGAGCATGCAATTCATTTTCATGCAAGTAGTTTAATGTTAAAACTGTAAAGCAACAATATATTGCAGTAAACTCAAATAACAACAAGCCCCCGGCTTCACACATCGCATCGTAATAAACCACTGAAAGCGTACAACGCTTATAGGAGTACAGAGACTCCATTCCAACAAACACTTAACAGTTCATAATTGAGTTCGGCGACTCACTCGACCAAACAATCCACCATAAACCACACATGAGTACAGACTCGACACATCCAGTTCACAACACACAATAGAGCACAAGGCTCGTTCAAACAAATCCACCAACATACCACACATAACCACAAAGCACAACCAATGAACAACAAGGCGAAACAACGAGAATTATAAACGAGTATAAACCCTCATCTTTGGCATGCAAGCCCAAATAATGTTCGCCTAATGTACGAGTTGATATAGTCGTTCATAATTGTTCAGTCATGTCTAATGACAACGTCTCGTTAGAACGACGTGTCTCTAAGTTACCCATCTCTTATGGCGGGTCACCCACGGCAGTAGCCACTCCAGCGGTAGAGTCTCCGACCTACGAACAATCTGTAGTTCGTTGGAAATTACCTGATACTTACGGTTACCACACGGTATCCTAGTATCGTTAATGGATCACAGTTCACAGTAAGAGTCACATCCTCTTGATAAACTTATCTCTATACCATCGCATCGTTTTATTATTTTCCTTAACACAACAGACTAAGGTCGTTAGTCCAATCCTGAGTATGTCGACTCGGGATCCAGTGTTAGATACGAGAGCGGCGTTAAAAGGCCAATGCTCCGTATATAAGTCTCAGATAGAATATATATCTTATTATTCTGATGCTACAACGTTTTACTTACGTTACTTATATTACACATATAAGATAGCATCATTGCCGCTAGTTCGTTTTATAATATGTTCATATATACGAACGGTACTGTTATCGTACGACAGTAATAATAAAGCAGCATTAATACACAACTCAAGCATATTAATTCACACAAACAGACATTCAATCTTATCACAGATTTTCACACAATGTCTGAACTGAGGAAATCCTCAGAGACAATCAAGCCACATAAATAACATACCGTTCACCCTGATTGTATTACGGTGGAGTATGATTCAGCTAGATCCGATGCTCCTCGTGTCGTCTCTAACAATCTATCAATATGCATCACACTATGCATCAGCATCTCATACTAACAACACACTACGGTACCCCGTACCATTACTAATCCATCCCGGTTTATTCCCCGTTACTAACTGATAACGTTTGTCGGGTTTTCGGTTTAACTCGGGATTTGGAACAACGTCATATTTCATGCGTGGTTACGTCGAGTATATTAATATACTTAACTTTAAACGTTTGTTACCACATGTAATTTAATACACATTTGTACATTGTATAGCTTGTCACTATATTGCATGTATAATCTTAATCATTTATTATACATCTCACCTTAGTATTTATTTTTCCTAAGGTTTGTTTTTCCACCACCCATTTTAATACATGGTTTTCTAACCATAGTATATATTCATTCTTATATACATTTTTCTGGTATGTGTATATATATTTACCACAAGGTAATTCCATGAGTTATAAATTCTTGTATTATATGTTACATTTTTATCATCTTTTACTAGATGCCTTTTCCCTTTAGTCGTACTATATTGTACAACTTATATTAAGATTATTATCCTAATATTATGTAACATTTTATGTTGTATCTTAACAACTCCCAAGGTTTAATTAACAAATTCCTTGGTTTATGAATCCTATTTATTTATAGTTTGTCACATTACTTAATGTGATTATTCTCACTTTTATTAATTCCATCTAAACAAATAATTGTTATAACATTTATAACATTATAGACTTAGTCTAGGATTCATTTTCCAACCTTATATTTCGGTACAGCCCTTGAATTTATTTAAATTCTATTTTGACCACATAACATTATGTAATGTTATGCCATGTACTAATATCATATATTATGATATTTTTATTCCCTTTAATTTATAACATATAGTTTTTATGCAAAACTATTTATTATTGCCGCATGGGCACCTTATAAAAACCATATTCTTTTCATATACCATACTCTCCTTTATTTACAAATTCACCCCATTATTTATACCATGTTATATATCTCATAAAATATAACATTTTAACTTATAAAATGGTATAACCTATGGTTATATTTTTGTAAATTCCGAACAGACCCAATATTATTCTATAATTGTCATTTGGCCCAATTTATAACATATAGTTTGATAATAACATTAAAACCATATATTATACACATATCTCATTAAATACTCTTATATAATTCTAAAAATCACCAAATTTCACCAAAGGGTTATAATTACCCTTACTAACCCATATATAATCGGTTATTACCATTCCACCACATCTTTTATTTCAAAGTGTCATAATGACATAATAACTATATATTATACATATATAGTTCATTCTAATTCCAAAATCAACTCAATAAATTCCTAATAGCCCATGGGTGTTTATAATACCATTTTACACCCTTTATTTTCGGTAATAACATATTCACCACATATGTTATAAAATTGTTACAATTAAATTCATAACTTGTTATAAAACCTTAAATAAGTTATCTAACTTATTTAATTTGGTCAAAACCTACCATATGGTCAAGGTTGACCACCTTAATATTTCCTTGACCATTAATTTCTATATATTACGGTTTACACCCATAACTTTCATAAATTACCATTTAACCCCAAAACTTTATATAATCTTATAATTTTTATATAACTCCTTTAAATCTCCAATTTTCGGCTATATCCTTTTATAGCCCCCAAATTTTAATTTAATTACACTATAACCCCAATAATATGCGGTAATGCATATTTAGCACCTAAACTTAATTAAAAGCTTATAAATGCATAAATAAAATGGCCTAAAGTACATGGCCTTATTACAAACATTGGCTTATAAAATAAATTACACATAAATGTCCATAAAAGCCTTAAACTCTCGGCCCTTACACATATGTTTTCTTTATTTACCAATTTTCCACATAATGTCTTAAATTTGACAATTATGCTAATTAATTTGTTATAAAATTTACTAAACCATTCCTTAATCACCTAAGGTCAAAATAAGACCTTAAATACCTTGTTCACTCACGGCACAATTTATATAAATATGTATAAGCACATATTAATATACCAAGTGAAGGTTTAAGTGATTTATACCTTGTTTTTGCCTAGTATATGCCTTGTTGGCCACGGCTGTATGGAGATCTATTTTCCACAGCTTAGTTTACATGTTTTCAAACAGCAATTAAGGCATGATTAGTCTCCAAGCAAGATCTAACCATAAGAAGTGTTTAATGTCAATTTTCAAGGTAAAATTTACCTTAGAACACCAAGGTATACAAGGTTGATCTCGGCCTGTATTTACAGTAGGCAAAGAGTGTTAAAAGAGCTACTAAAACCAAGCTTTAAACTGGTATAACTCAGATTAGAAGGTAGCTAATCTTTACCTTGTTTAAAATGCCTAAAATGGTGTTTTTGGCTTGGATCTGGTTATACTTCGAAGCTCTTGATACCAACTGGATAAGTATGTTAAATGAAGATTATAAGCTTAGAAACAAAGTTTCACAGCCGAATTTGAAGGGAATCAAAAGATATGTGCTTAGAGCACATTTTTATACCTTAAGAACAAGATTAGCTTTCTCCCCTTCTTCCCTTGTTAATGCCGAGATACACCCTCCATTTAACCTCCATAACAACCTAAGAACATTGATGGAAGTGGTTGATGCTTTGCTCCATGGAAAGAGGAAGAAATTGTGAAGAAAATGAACATTTAAGAGCTTAATAAGCTTACCAATGGTGATTGCTGTTCTCCTCTGAGTTTGGCTGTGTTACCACGAAAATGGAGAAGCAAAGAGAGGTGGGGGGCTGCTGGAATCGGCTGGGAAGCAAGGTGAGTGAAGAAGAATGATTGGAAAGGCTTAATTGAAATGGAAAAGTAATAAAAGTACTTTTACTATTGCAAATTTGGTATTAGGTAGCTAATTTGTCTAACAATGATTATGAGCTGTCTCCTCTCCTCCTTGCCTGTCGAATTCCTTGGTCAATTGGGTCAATTAATTGACCATTGACCATACTTGGTCAATATTGACTCGAACGGGCCCCACTTTAGGGTTTTATTAATATTAAATTTGTAAAAATTTGTAAATTTCTGGAGTCAAATTCCTAATATGATATAATATGATAAAATATCATATTTAAAGGTAATTATAACCTTTAAGCCCATTTGTAACACCCCAACTACAAATAACACACTTAACAACACTTTGCAGCGGAAATCACAACTCACCACATAACTCAACTCTTTGGTGTTACACGCAGTTAGCCACCCACGTGGCTAACAAGCAACATACATACATTGTACCGGTCTGATGGACTACCTCCCAAGCAACTACACATAAATCCCGTTCCATTCCAACAATCATTATACACTTACATTACAACTGTACCGAGTATTAACGAGCTAATGCCGACAACAATTTCGATCTTACTACTCCTACAATATACCATTTA
The DNA here is from genome assembly GCA_023374045.1 of Limonium bicolor. Taxonomy (NCBI): domain Eukaryota; kingdom Viridiplantae; phylum Streptophyta; class Magnoliopsida; order Caryophyllales; family Plumbaginaceae; genus Limonium; species Limonium bicolor. Next base: position 60,206,388 of record CM041781.1, read on the forward strand.
AATGAACTGCCCGTATACAACTAACAACCCCGTCCCACTCTTGAACGGCTGCCAGCTCCTAATACCTGAAAAATATGCCCCCCCCAAAGGGGGTCAGCACCTTTGCTGGTATGGTAATCCCGCAGCCCGCATGCTACCGGGCCACGCACAACTATTTGTCGTCTTAACATGCGGTTGGTTTTATTTCAAACATGCATAAACTCACAAACGTCATGCTTATAGCAAACATCCATCAATAGGACACAATACAAGGTTAGCACACACAACACAACAACACCAACTCACTTATTATCATACCAACTTATTTCCATTCTTCTTAGGGAACATAAACTTTACTTAGGGAGCGCCGGGGTGATATAAGCGAGCACAACATACATACATTTTCTTAACTTAGGTGTGGCGGCCTCATATAGGACCGATCACACCTTCACAATTTCCCCCTAGCTCCAATAATGATGAGATAGGTAAGCCTTGGTTAAGCTTGTGGGTGGTTGTAATTCAAGGAGGAAAACACCGCACATAATAAAGAGGGAGTCGAAGCGAACTTAGGCATCAACACCCCTACCAACATTAACATGATTTCCCCTACCCGATTGGAAGTTGGGTAGGTAAGCTTTGGCTAAGCTAATGGGAGGTCGAAATCCAATGAAGGAAATCAACCCTTAACATAACAGGATGGGAGTTAATTCACATATATAATATTAACTCCCAAACATACGCGTGACCGGAACGACCGGATTCCTCTCCATACATAACATATACTTATTAGTTAAGGGTTCCCTTATGGAACTTATCACATACATACATCACATAGTGTTACTAACTCGGTTAGACACATAAGGGAAATCATATCCCATTTCAAACACGATAACATATCCAACACGACAACATAGTAAACAAGTCACATACATCACACTTTAATCACAACATACACAACGCCGGATAGCCGTAGTTAGAACGTTCCCGGTGGGTTGGGACTTTATCCGAAATACCGATCTCTTATGTGAACCTAAGGTCGTTAACTATTATTTAACACATAATTAAGGTTAAGCGGTATCGGAATTGATTACGCCACAATAAGGAATTACTATAAACTCATTTCATGCTTTATCTTGCAAGGTGACAAACACAGAAAAACACATTGGCATACAAGCCGGTGTAATCCGGTAGGACACAGGTTGCAAGAAAACCATACCTGTCACCATGGTCCACTCTAATGTTCCTCTTATGTCCCTCGAATACTCTCGAACAACTGGTAACATGTAATTGCTTTCATTAACATCGGGTAATATGATTTATAACATCTAATGCCCATAGTTACCCCGTTAACTAGTCAAATAACTTCACATTTTAACTTGTTTACTTTCCATTTTACAACAACTTTTCACTCACTTAATTGTCATTATAACACACCTAAATGTCTTAAACAAACCTTATAACGTCATTACATACCATCCTCATCATTAGGAGCCTAAAAAAAAAATTTTTTTTTTATAAGTGGCCGACCGACCCACCCTGGGTAGGTCGCCTGGGTGGGTCGGGTGCAGAGAGCATCCGAGTTACAGAATTCAACCCGACCGACCCAGCCTGGGGTAGGTCGCCTGGGTAGGTCGGCTGCAGAACCCCTTTTAATTCTCTACTTTGAACTCCAAACTCACCTCAATTCTCACCCAATCTTTCCCCAATCATTTCCACAGTTTCCTACATGTTTAAACACCCATTAGGTCCCCTAAATCACCTTAGTTCATCCACCAACTTCAGTCTCAATTCTAATCAACTTACACAATTTTTCCTCATTCCATTCCAGCACTCATGCCAATTTTCATTCTTCAATGCTACAGATTTTTGTTCTAATCTTACCATTTAATACTCCCTCTACCAATGCCACTTCTAGCATTCTAAGTACATGATCTTACCACTCTAATTCTTCTCAAACAAGTCCAAGACACTTATACACATTTTTGCTACAGATTTTGCATCACTTCACACCATTCTCCAACTACCATTTCAAGGCTATTAAACCACTCTACTCAACACTACAAACATCAAGGTTCTCCCATTCACCAAGCCATCATCAAAACACTCATTTTCTACCAAAATTTCGCCATAACCTCCCCATAAACCTTACACATCCCTTTTCAACAATTCTCATCCTTTTCATTCCTAATCTAGCCACACCCTTTCAAGGGTCTACCAGCACATAATAAATTCTCAAAGTCCATCAACAATAACATAATCTCTAAAATCTCAATAACCACAAATAAACACAAACTCAAACACTTGGCTCCAAGGCCCTTAATTCAACATCAATTTCACAATCTCTCTCCAAAATCAACTAAACACAATTTCCAACATGGATTGCAATCCATAATTTGGGTTCATTACTTTGTTTACCCATCCCAAACACCTAAACATTACAAACAAGGTTTAAGGTGGATTTCTTACCTTAATTTCACAGCCTCCTTAATTCATCTCTTGCTCCTCATCTTCTCCAAAATTGGTTAAGAGGGTATGGAGTTTCCAAACTCCATACCAACATCCAAGAACACATAAACATACCCAATTAATTATCTAAACCCATGGAATATCTTAATTCAATCAAAGGCTAGAACACAAAGTTAGGGTTTACCTTTTTGAAGCTTTTAAGAGGATTCTCACCCTTGAATCAGAGGGAAACCTCCACCATTGTAGGGTCAATTTGGAGCTCAAGAACAAGAAGAAAAACAAGGTAAGAGAGAGAGAGACAAAATCGGTTACCACTATAAGATGAGAAAATAGGTTTTTCTTGGAGATTTTTACCTTAGGAGAGAGGGAGACTCCAAGCTTCAAGAATATGTCATTTTCTCTTCAAATGGGAAAAACCCATGGAGATGAAACTCATCCTTTTGAAATTCCGAAAAGAGGGAAAGGTAGAGGAGGATAGGAGAGTTCAAATTGTAATTTGTTTGCATTTGGACTTGGAGTTGGCTAGAGCATGAGGAGGAAGATGAAAGCCATGGAAGGAGAGGGAGAGCTGCACAATCGGCTGCAACCAGGAGGGAGAGAATCGTGAGTGAAAGAAAGAGGAAAGAGAAGAGAGAAAAGAAATAAAGGAGGAAAGAGAGTGTAGTGGGGTATAAGTTACTTTTTCTTTTGACTTATTTAATTAGCTAACTAGTCAAGTGTGAGGGGCTGTCTACATTAATAAAAAACCGGCCCACTAATATAATACACTGGAACGTTTTCGTCTTTTACAGAAACGCCCATTAATTTACCCGGTTTTAGCACTATTCACTAACCGGGTCCGTTTTCCGGAATTTTCTCGTTTATTTAATTTTAATGGTTATTATACTCCTTAATGTTTAATTATTGTTACATAATAACTATTATTTTTACGGGTCATTTAACTGTTTAAAATCACGTTTCGGATTTTCTCGAAAAACGCGTTTTAGGATTCCGTTAGCGTTTTTACGCATGGTTTGAATCCGTTTTCTTCCGAAATTTTCCCACATGTTATTAATTGTAATTAAGGTATAAAAATACATTTATCACTCTAACGAAGGTTATGTATCTCCTAAAATATTTAAATACGCGGTTTCACGTTTTGTGACTTTTACGCATTTTCTTATTCTTTTTTGTTTTTATTTCTTCACCAATAATCTTAAGGACTTAATTAGCCTTAGAAAATTATAATTACATAGTTAATTACATATTAAGGTTTGGGGTATTTCAATCTACCCCCCTTAAAAGAACTTCATCCTCGAAGTTCACACTTCCCTAGCATCATTTGAATTAGAACACCGGATTACTTGCCATACACTTCCATAACAAAACATACTTTACATTACAACCTCGGACTTGACGGTCCGGGTAACACATCCACATCCATATATATAACATACTTACATAGTAATCTCGGACTTGATGATCCGGCTACCTTAACACACATTGCACATGTATAACAACCCTTTGACTCTTGGTCTGGGTAACATAACAACATTTAGACTCGTGGTCTTGATAACACAACTCCTTTAGACACATAGGTCTTGATAACATAACACTTCCGGAATTCAATACATTAGGACTCAAGGTCCAAAATATAATTATTACACATACCACACAATGCCATAGCATGTATATCAACCAGAAATTCCTTTTCCATCTCTTCATGGGTTCGAGACCCATGTTTGAGTACATATACACTGTGATCCCGCAGAACCGGTCGCGATGGACTCTGGTCCCCGTTCCTTTGGGAGATCAAAACAATTGCATACATCTTTAAAATATACTTCTCATGTCACCGGTCCGAAGACAAAGGCTCGTACGTCCTCAGCTCGTGAGCAAGTAGTAGGAAAGTACCCTCTATGAGGTTAAGTATAATGAAATCCTTTATTGGAAGGATACAGGTTGAAAATCCTCTACGAGGTCACATAAAGGTAGTCCTTCCTTTGAAAATACCACCTAAGAATCTTAAAATATTTATTGAAGTCTAGAAAATACCAATTGCAAATTTGAAACCCAATTAAAATTCTTTTGAAAGCTCCATACAACTCCAAGTCCAATTATTGTTAACTGCATCTTATTCTTGATGTGATTATTTATGACCACTTATAGGGAGTTTTGAAGAATCATCCAACCCTGATGTGATCAGCATCAGTGTTGAAACTATCTCTCCACCCCAATTTGTGTTCGGCTTCCCTTGATCTCATGATAATCAAGTTTCACCTCCCACTTAATTTCAAACAACAACTAATTCAAGCATGTACCATTTTCTATCTTCTAATCCATCTAGTCGTAATCATTACATCTCCAAGGGTGGAACTATGTCCATCAATCATCTTCCGATTTATTTTAAATCAAGTTACCTAGGGAATTTAATTCTCACTAGGTTCTACGTTGGTGTCATACCTCTTCATAAATCACAATACTATATATATACATATATCCATATATATATATTTTTATCAAATATAATACACAATATTACATTTGGTATCATATGAACATACACTGTCGGGGTTTTAGTTCCCTGGGAGTTTTTTTTCTACTCCCTTATACTATACTTTCACACACATTTGTTGACAATAAACACACTTATCGCAAGGGTATTCGCATCTTCCGTGCGTAATTACCACAATTAACCATGAATGAATGTGTATGTTTATGTAACACACACCTCAATCATCAAAACAAATCATTTTGTGCTATGCACATCATAGTTCACGTACACTTGTACGGTAAAAGACACTAAGTGGTTCTGCGCCTCTACCCCCCTTAAAAGGGATTACGCCCACGTAATCAATCAGTTAATCACTGGTTTAGAACATTCTACCGTCGTGAAGTGTTTATCTCCACGCGGTTTATTACACAATGTGTTCTGGTTTGAGGATCTTAGCCATATTGGCGGTTTAGTCCCTAACCAAGAATTCTCATTAGAGTTTATTTTAACTCTTAACTGGTTTCGATCCTGGCCTGTGAGGCTTTTTAGGCATCTTAGGTTTGCCATTCACTCATGTTCACTATTCACATTCATCGTTTGACTCACTGGTTCACCAGTTTCTGCTGCGCAACTCTTGATAATTTAGAGCTTAGTTTGCTCCATACATTATCCTTACTGTATTATGCATCCCCGATTATCACCTTTATCTTGGTAATAACGGTTTCTCAACCGACGCGTGGTATTTCTTACCGTGAGCGAATTCGGTGAGTTACAAACTTTCTATTCATTTCCACGATAATCTATTGTATTCTACAATGATTTACTTGGTTTCTTCCGACTTACTGTCGGTTAAGTTTGAGCTACTACCTTTTGTGTAGTACTCTGTCGGTTATTTCCAACACTTGAGGTATGTTCCATACCGATATTCAACAATCGTGCTACTGTAGCCACTTATGTCAACCAAGTACCCTTTGATTGGTACTACCGTGCTTATCTTATGCATCGGTTTTATCACATCATAAGTCTTGTTCTTCTATCACATTTAACATTTTCAGACTTCCTAGCTATCTCACTTGATCATTACCGCGCAAGCGCAATACCAAAACACTCAGTCATACAGAGTGCAGAGGCGTAAACTCTTGGCAGTAAGTCTCTTATGAGATAGCAATAGGAATTCATACTGTGTTCCTTATCACGTAGCATCAACTACTGGCGTATTGCTCAGTCTGTGTATCATCACTTATTTGTATGTCCATTGAGTTTCACTCATAACTGGTCTTATTGCCACATTATTATTTAACAACACTTATGCAACGGTCGCTTACTGCGCACCGTGCTCTTACTCATTGTATAACATTAACTTACACTGCATCCGCTATTATATTAGCTTCTGCCATTTCACTGTGTTTCGCCATTTATTTGGCTGGTTGTTGAATACGCTATTCTACGAGTCTTTATGCTCCTTGAGCGTTGTTCATTACACATTTAGCATCCCACACCTATGGTGGTTGCTATTTGACTTTTTACTCATCCGATCTCCACAACTGGTGCAAACACTTCCTTTCGTATTATTCCTACTCACATCATTCTTGGGTAATAGCAACATAGTCAACTCTTAACACATTCCCTGAACTTAGTTCACATAACTACCGCTGTTGCGGTCTCCCACATCAAGAGGTATCCCCACACTTTAATCAGTGGTTCGTTATCCGCTTACCTACTTATATAACATAAACTTCCATAATCAATAAAATTTCCTTAACACATTTTACTTGTGGCTTATAAGCCCTATTGCCTCGAGCTCTGCTCATTGTAGGCTGTTCACACACACTTACTTCTCCGTACTATATTACACGGTTCCTTTCATGGGATGCCCCTTCAAGGATGTCAGACTTCCTCCTGACGCCTTACGCTTAAACTGGGTGTTAGTTTCGACCCTTGCGTTTCTGTCACGTTAGTCGTTCAACCAATGTTGACCCAAATACCCTTTTAAGGATAACTCCTGGGTGTCGCTGGGTTCTGCCATTACATCTGGCTTGCACTTACTGGTATGTTTAATTTACTACTTCGCCCTGCATTCTTTGTTGGGTTGAATATTCTCCTTAGTGAGATTCTTATCCCTAGTGATCATCTCGGGAGTCTCGTCCCGATCCTTGCACATTAACGTATCCATAGTAGGCATCTGCCTCACCATATGTAGGCTGGGTACTTACTCCAGCTATTGTGTTCATCCATCCAGATCCTTAAGACATATGCTATGTCTTTACTTACTAACCAGTGCACTTCGCACTAGTTCACCTTTAAACATTTCCTTAAAATAAACTTACTCCTTTAGTCTTCTTAACTTGACTGGTTTCCTTTACTTCAACCATACTGGTATTGCTCTTGCTTGACTTTTACTTCGGACCGTAGTATGGAGTCGACTACTTCCCGTGTTCCAGACTCCACTCGTATACATACGTGGGGTACCCTGCTGATACATTGCTACTTGCCCGACTACCCCATAAGAAGGTTTGTCAGGCCCACAAGCTCCTATCGGAGTGCGGTCGTCCCACATTTCAGTTGGTACACTCGTAGTGTCCGTCACACGCCTAGGTGAAGTATTCTGTTGTCAACTCCTCTTATATTATCCTATGATAATATGCATTCCATGCTTCCCGAACTTAATCAAGGGAAGTGTATCCACTGTTGTATTATTATGAACTCACTCCATTCCCTCGGGTTGTTACCCTTGGGTTTACCGGTTTCCATCCGGTTGTTTAAAAGTAACTGGGTAAAACTTACCTACCATGTGGCACTGAGGCCCGCGTAGGTCTTCTGGTTTGGTTTTAAAAGAAAATTGAAATAAATGGGTTTGAAAGAAAATCTGGTTTTGAAAAAGTTTGAAATAAATTTAGTTTAAAGAAAAATTTCGTGGTTTTACAACGTTTCTTGCCTTATCCAAGTCTAGCTTCTGCTGACTGGTGTTTTCCAATTACAGGTCAGGCTAAGCCCTTCCACGTTATGATATCCCTTAACTTCATGGTACTTTACTAAGTACCGGTAGTTGTTTAAAATTCCCACAACCTTGTTGTAGCAGCACTTGCCATGGCAAGTGCGCCATGCTACTGGTTATCGGTTCAATACACATGGTTGCGGTATGTTTCACCCCTAACATCAATGGCCTTGCTGGCCCTTGCTTGATCTTACAGTCTTAACAAAATCTTTGGGTACTTCTCACTGTCTTCACGATAACTTAACTAGGGTGTTTCCCATTCTGGGAGACCCCTTTTTACTTAGTATTGTATCCTCCTCGTACTACGTTGTAGTTCCTTGGTCGGTTGGTATACCGTTGGTGTGTAGTCAACATTGTAGTCCCGTAGACACTCGTCTCGGGTTCTACTACTCACTTGCCTGTTGCACGCTTGTGCTTGCAAGCTGGTTGTCCTCGACTGCTCGCATGTCGACCCAGGGTGCTGGAAATTCCATTCTCTTATGCAAAGATTCTTCACTTTTCGCTAACAAGCGGCAAATTGTTAAATGGAGACCGTCTTCGGGATTCACACCTTTCGGGATCTACCGTGTGACAGGTTCTCCGTACTATAAGGACTTAATAACAGCCAGATCGGGTATTCCCGAGTAAGAGAGGACTTTCATCTCTCTGGCGTTCTTTCCGAGTTATAAATAGGGTTTGTGGAGGGCGGGATGGATATGTAGGTATCCAGTACACACTGGTATTTCCCTAACTAGCGTACTTCTCACGCTATCACTCAACCCTTAACCCAAGTACTAAACTCTTAACTCGGTACTTCCTAAGCTCGGTATTTCAGTCATCAGAGCGATACTTCGCTCTGATACCACTTTTTGTAACACCCCAACTACAAATAACACACTTAACAACACTTTGCAGCGGAAATCACAACTCACCACATAACTCAACTCTTTGGTGTTACACGTTAGCCACCCACGTGGCTAACAAGGCTAACATACATACATTGTACCGGTCTGATGGACTAACCTCCCGAGCAACTACACATAAATCCCGTTCCATGTCCAACAATCATTATACACTTACATTACAACTGTACCGAGTATTAACGAGCTAATGCCGACAACAATTTCGGTCTTACTACTCCTACAATACATAACCATTTAAATGAACTGCCCGTATACAACTAACAACCCCGTCCCACTCTTGAACGGCTGCCAGCTCCATAATACCTAAAAAATATGGGGGCCCCCCAAAGGGGGTCAGCACCTTTGCTGGTATGGTAATCCCGCAGCCCGCATGCTACCGGGCCACGCACAACTATTTGTCGTCTTAACATGCGGTTGGTTTTATTTCAAACATGCATAAACTCACACACGTGTCATGCTTATAAGCAAACATCCATCAATAGGACACAAATACAAGGTTAGCACACACAACACAACAACACAACTCACTTATTAACATATACCAACTTATTTCCATTCTTCTTAGGGAACATAAACTTTACTTAGGGAGCGCCGGGGTGATATAAGCCCGAGCACAACATACATACATTTTCTTAACTTAGGTGTGGCGGCCTCATATAGGACCGATCACACCTTACACAATTTCCCCCTAGCTCCAATAATGATGAGATAGGTAAGCCTTGGTTAAGCTTGTGGGTGGTTGTAATTCAAGGAGGAAAAACAACCGCAACATAATAAAGAGGGAGTCGAAGCGAACTTAGGCATCAACACCCTACCAACATTAAACATGATTTCCCCCTACCCGATTGGAAGTTGGGTAGGTAAGCTTTGGCTAAGCTAATGGGAGGTCGAAATCCAATGAAGGAAATCAACCCTTAACATAACAGGATGGGAGTTAATTCACATATATATTATATTAACTCCCAAACAATACGCGCGACCGGAACGACCGGATTCCTCTCCATACATAACATATACTTATTAGTTAAGGGTTCCCTTATGGAACTTATCACATACATACATCACATAGTGTTACTAACTCGGTTAGACACATAAGGGAAATCATATCCCATTTCAACAACACGGATAACAGTATTCAACAACGACAACATAGTAAACAAGTCACATACATCACACTTTAATCACAACATACACTAACGCACGGATAGCCGTAGTTAGAACGTTCCCGTGGGTTGGGACGTTTATTCCGAATACCGATCTCTTATGTGAACCTAAGGTCGGTTAACTATTATTTAACACATAATTAAGGTTAAGCGGTATCGGAATTGATTACGCCACAATAAGGAATTACTATAAACTCATTTCATGCTTTATCTTGCAAGGTGACAAACACACAGAAAAACACATTGGCATACAAGCCGGTGTAATCCGGTAGGACACAGGTTGCAAGAAAACCATACCTGTCACCATGGTCCACTCTAATGTGTCCTCTTATGTCCCTCGAATAACTCTCGAACAACTGGTAACATTGTAATTGCTTTCATTAACATCGGGGTAATATGATTGTATAACATCTAATGCCCATAGTTAACCCCGTTAACTAGTTAAATAACTTCACATTTTAACTTGCTTTACTTTCACATTTTACAACAACTTTTCACTCACTTAATTGTCATTATAACACACCTAACATGTCTTAAACAACCTTATAACGTCATTACATACCAATCCTCATCATTAGGAGCCTAAAAAAAAATTTTTTATAAGTGGCCGACCGACCCACCCTGGGTAGGTCGCCTGGGTGGGTCGGGTGCAGAGAGCATCCGAGTTACAGAATTCAACCCGACCGACCCAGCCTGGGGTAGGTCGCCTGGGTAGGTCGGCTGCAGAACCCCTTTTAATTCTCTACTTTGAACTCCAAACTCACCTCAATTCTCACCCAATCTTTCCCCAATCATTTCCACATGTTTCCTACATGTTTAAACACCCATTAGGTCCCCTAAATCACCTTAGTTCATCCACCAACTTCATTACTCAATTCTAAATCAACTTACACAATTTTTTCCTCATTCCATTCCAGCACTCATGCCAATTTTCATTCTTCAATGCTACAGATTTTTGTTCTAATCTTTACCATTTAATACTCCCTCTACCAATGCCACTTCTAGCATTCTAAGTACATGATCTTACCACTCTAATTCTTCTCAAACAAGTCCAAGACACTTATACACATTTTTGCTACAGATTTTGCATCACTTCACACCATTCTCCAACTACCATTTCAAGGCTATTAAACCACTCTACTCAACACTACAAACATCAAGGTTCTCCCATTCACCAAGCCATCATCAAAACACTCATTTTCTACCAAAATTTCGCCATAACCTCCCCATAAACCTTACACATCCCTTTTCAACAATTCTCATCCTTTTCATTCCTAATCTAGCCACACCCTTTCAAGGGTCTACCAGCACATAATAAATTCTCAAAGTCCATCAACAATAACATAATCTCTAAAATCTCAATAAACCACAATATAAACACAAACTCAAAACACTTGGCTCCAAGGCCCTTAATTCAACATCAATTTCACAATCTCTCTCCAAAATCAACTAAACACAATTTCCAACATGGATTGCAATCCATAATTTGGGTTCATTACTTTGTTTACCCATCCCAAACACCTAAACAATTACAAACAAGGTTTAAGGTGGATTTCTTACCTTAATTTCACAAGCCTCCTTAATTCATCTTTTGCTCCTCATCTTCTCCAAAATTGGTTAAGAGGGTATGGAGTTTCCAAAATCCATACCAACATCCAAGAACACATAAACATACCCAATTAATTATCTAAACCCTTGGAATATCTTAATTCAATCAAAGGCTAGAACACAAAGTTAGGGTTTACCTTTTTGAAGCTTTTAAGAGGGATTCTCACCCTTGAATCAAGAGGGAAACTACTCCACCATTGAAGGGTCAATTTGGAGCTCAAGAACAAGAAGAAAAACAAGGTAAGAGAGAGAGACAAAATCGGTTACCACTATAAGATGGAGAAAAATGAGGTTTTTCTTGGAGATTTTTACCTTAGGAGAGAGAGGAGACTCCAAGCTTCAAGAATATGTCATTTTCTCTTCAAATGGGAAAAACCCATGGAGATGAAACTCATCCTTTTGAAATTCCGAAAAGAGGGAAAGGTAGAGGAGGATGAGGAGAGTTCAAATATGTAATTTGTTTTGCATTTGGAGCTTGGAGTTGGCTAGAGCATGAGGAGGAAGATGAGAAGCCATGGAAGGAGAGGGGAGAGCTGCACAATCGGCTGCAACCAGGAGGGAGAAGAAAGGAATCGTGGAGAAGAAAGAGGAAGAGAAGAGAGGAAAAGAAATAAAGGAGGAAAGAGAGTGTAGTGGGGTATAAGTTACTTTTTGCTTTTTGACTTATTTAATTAGCTAACTAGTCAAGTGTGAGGGGCTGTCTACATTAATAAAAACCGGCCCACTAATATATATACACTGGAACGTTTTCGTCTTTTACAGAAAACACCCATTAATTTACCCGGTTTTAGCACTATTCACTAACCGGGTCCGTTTTCCGGAATTTTCTCGTTTATTTAATTTTAATGGTTATTATACTCCCATTAATGTTTAATTATTGTTACATAATCAACTATTATTTTTACGGGGTCATTTAACTGTTTAAAATCACGTTTTCGGATTTTCTCGAAAAACGCGTTTTAGGATTCCGTTAGCGTTTTTACGCATGGTTTGAATCCGTTTTCTTCCGGAATTTTCCCACATGTTATTAATGTGTAATTAAGGTATAAAAATACATTTATCACTCTAACAAAGGTTATGTATCTCCTTAAATAATTAAATACGCGGTTTCACGTTTTGTGACTTTTACGCATTTTCTTATTCTTTTTGGTTTTTATTTCTTCACCAATAATCTTAAGGACTTAATTAGCCTTAGAAAATTATAATTACATAGTTAATTAACATATTAAGGTTTGGGGTATTTCACCATTAAAACCCAATTTAGAAGGCAATCTCACAAAAACATGCTTTAAGGTGTTTTAGTGCACATTTTGTGTTGCAAGGTGCTTCTGAGCTTAGCTTTCTTTGATAATTGTTTTGTTGTGTTCCTTAATTCATTATAATACTTAGGAATCCACTTTGGATCCTATTTGAGGTCATACAATCTTTATGGTGTCTTAAAGCACATTTTGGCTTTACCGATCTTAAGGCGTGTTTTGCCTTGTTGAGATCTTTTAGATTGTTCCCCAATACTATTTAGATATTTATTAACCATCTTAGATCATTAGTAGATCATTTAATTAAGTTTTAAAGGTTAGGGGTATTTCACACAGCCACTGAGATCAGCACCACCTAGGGACAATAAGCCAACCCAGCGCCACTACTACTGTAAGCGCTGTGGAAATGATCACCCAGGCGTAGACTACGCAGGCAGGAAAGTGGAGTGTCGCTATTACAAGAAAGAAGGTCACAGGGAGTATGAATGCGTTTCCAATCCAGGGAGCCGAGTATACAAGGGAGCTAGAGGTTCACAGAGAACACCAGCTATTGAAGCGGGCGGACCAAGAGGAGGTCAAGCGCCGCAGAACAACACCTATACTAGAGGACCGGCAGGACAACCATCCTCATCCGGGAGTGAGAAGGGAAAAGAGATAGTTCCAGGAAGAAACACCCTGTACACAGTGGGAACTTCAAGCGTTGAGGCTAGCGCTCAGCGTGAAACCGGTAAGCCTAGAACCTAAACCAAATGCATGATGCATGAATGTGTGTTTAGTTATTAGACGATGAGACTTGTATGTGTTTAGTAAGTATCAAAAATTTAGAGAGACCTAACTTAGGTAACCTCCCACCTAATAGGATACTTCGACATTTGTTTTCTCTTACCTATGAGACCGAGGTCCCCTGAGCCTATGAGCGAAGGTCGGGAATATCTAGAGGCAGAATGCCAAGTACTTCGACCCGGCATGATCCTACTCAAGAAATACTTAACTATAGATGAACAAATAGCCACTACAAATGAATGCAGAACTTTCCAGGATATGGTAGTGGATCAAAACTTAAAATATATATGATGTGTATGGGTAAGGATTGGGATCCACATGCTAGGTTATATGGTGAAGTAAGAAAGGTAGATGGAGCACGAGTTCCTAGGATACCCGGTAGTTTCCAAACTTTGGTAACAAAAGCGGTCAAAATTGCACAACAATTAGAAACCAACCACATACCAAACATTGAAGCTAATACAGAGTGTGAGATAGTACAGTGAGGAATAGTAAGTTAGTTTTTACTTGGTTCGCCGAAGGGCGTTATCAACTGTCCAAACATACAGTAACTACAAATTATGACCTGCCTAAATGATGAGCAGATGTCATGAAAAGGAATACATTAATTAATATAAAATACTTAAGACTACATAAATTGTCAAAAGGGTTTGTTGAAAACCTGCACGTGAAGAGCAAACACTGAATTTTATGGGATACCCAGGCACCGAGCTTACCGCCCAGTGCGGGACTGGAAAATCTTACAACCCCTAATTAACCTCGCGAGAAGATAGTGCGAAACCTTGAAATATGACAATAGAGAAACAGAATCTCAAAATATATAACTAAACATCCATCATGGATAAACACGGGTTTTAAATACCTGAGCAAATACCAAGGGTCTCAGCTAGTATCAATATAGTGACAGTGCTGGACTCCTAATTAATAAAGGGGAGAAAACAAACTTTGAATCTATATTTTCTGAAGTCGGGAGAACTACCTAATAGCAATACCAAATGCTACATATATACATATAATTTGGAGGTTGTAAACCTAAAACGTTAAGGAGTATTAATATAATTTAGAGGGTTAAGTATCAAAAAATATACCTACCCTACTTTGAGGCACACGTCCTACACTATCCTTATGGTTCTATACGAGCATATGTCTTCTATGACAGCTCAATTTATGAAGGCGAGTAAAGAACGTAGGAAATCAGATGAAGTTAACCCCAATGCAATATAAATTTAATATAAGCATGGTAATGAATAACTCTCCTTGACACTTATAATGAAGGTAGTATAAGTTATATTAAGAGTTTGAATTAATATATACACTAAAAGTGAGTGGAAGTTAAACTTAAAAGTAAGAAAACATACCCCTTGGCTTGTAACAAGTATTCTATGCGTGAACTTTCCTAACGTTATATACAACCTCTATGAATTTTAGATCCTCTATTTATTACACCTAATTGTCCTATTGTTGGAAGCCATTGAGTTTGTGGATTAACCACGTTTCTAAGAGATAGAAACAAACAATAAGCTTTGATTGTCCTGTTACCAAACCGTAGGATTCAAACTGGAAACCCTTAGTTTGAGAGGGTACTAATATTAAGAGATACTTAACCTAGGCTGAACATGTGGTTCACCTGATTCATGGAGTTTAAATGGAATAAGAAAAAGCCAAGCTTTAAGGTGGAGGAAACAATACTTTATGGAACTGTAATTGTTGATCGAGTTATGAAAACTTTTCCTTGGAGTCTAACTGTGACTGTCCTTGTTCCATGTAATGATAACCAAAGTGTAGGCAATAATCAAGCCCTGGTGAGTTAAATACTAGATGAGCCCTTTAAAGAGAGGAGGGTATCCAAAGATATCCAAGTCCATAACTAAATTTATTACTTGTATGATGGATTTAAGAGTTAAAATGATTGATGAATATAATTATTAGACAGTTTGTGCCTAGATGTTTTAATAAGAATTTACCTTTTATGCCAAGAGGAAAAACTGGCTTCCCCGCTTGATGATTTGATCAAAGGAATATGGTTCCGGTGTGGAGGGTGATTTTTCGGTATGAGGGGGGTCTATGTAAATATGGTTTGACTGAGAAGTCTAGATCCTAAAAAATGTCATTCTGTGGAGGGTGAAAACCCGTTATTATGGCAGCCCTCAGATACCTACTAAATCAACCGTCTTTCCCAGAAAGCATAAGGGGAGTGCAAGTGAACACTACACCCGCTCTCAATGGGCCCCACGCGGACTGATGCCCCTATATGGCGGAATTGATTAGAGTCGCCACCTAGTTTGACCTAAGATACTAGGAAGGAAGGGAATGAGGGTTCTAAGAACCGTTGGTTGACTCTGAAATTGTTGCCTATGGATAGGACTTATCTGGTAATTTGCAGAGATTCTATGTGGGTTTGCACTGGGTTACACCCCTTAGAAGTGGCAATGACCACAACCTTGGATTGGTGCCCGAGGAAACCTCGGTCTCCAATTGTCGGGATTGTCTTCTTTCAAAACCTTAATAGAGAGATTCAGTTCAAAGCCAAGGATAGGATTAGGACAGGATGAGAGAAAAACGAGTGGATGAGGCGAGCTTTTCTGCCAAGCTAGCGCCAAGAAGAAGAATTGGTGAATTTGAATGAGTATAGAATGAAAGATTTGGAGTCTGATTTGAGAGTTGAAGAAGTCGAGGGTTTGTGGGAGTCAGAGGGGATTTGAATGTTTGGAGAGGTATGAAGAACACCTTAGAGTGGGAAAGGGGTTTTTTATTGGAATGGGGTCGCACCCTAGATGGGCTGCCTACGTACTCAACTCCCTGTTGAGATCAGACCTTACGTAGTTCATGGTTTTTGGGTTTTGGAAGTTTTGGGTTTGAGATATTAGTCTGTGAGACACTTGGGTGTATGAGACATTTAGAATATTCAAATGATGAAAAGAATGAGATACTGAAGTCTGTGAGACGCTTGGGTCTATGAGACGCTTGAAACCTTAAGATGTCAAAGTCTGTGAGACGCTCGAATCTATGAGACGCTCGAGTCTGTGAGATGTTCGGGTCTGTGAGACATTCGAATCATTGGGATAACAAAGTCTGTGAGACGCTCGGGTCTGTGAGACATTCGAATGTGGGGAAATTAGAATTTTCGAGACGATTTTGGTCCATGAGATAACCAGAGTTTGGGGTATTTTGAGACTTTGAAGTTTATGAAGTTGGAATCTGGGATTGAAATTGAATTTGATTTGAAGTAGAAATTGAATTTGAATTGGAATTTATTTGGCATTGAAATGGAATTGAATTGGATTTGAAAATTGAATCGAATTGGGCTGATTTGAGATTTGAATGGAATTGGGTTTGAATTGAATTGGGCTGAACAAATTGGGTTTGAATTGAATTTGGTTGAATGAATTAGGTTTGAATTGAATTTGGGTTGGGGTTGGAAAACGGACCAGGTCAAAGTTAGACCGAGTCAAAGTGGGATCAAGTCAAAGTTGTGTCAAGGTCGAACTTGGGCTGGTCGAAGTTGGGTCAAGGTCAAAGTTCAGATTGGTCAAAGTTGGATCGAGGTCAAAGTTGGATCGAGGTCAAAGTTGGGTTTTTTGGGCCTGAAGGGCCTTTTGAGCCGATTTAGGCCTTGGGTTGAAATGGGCTTGGGCCGAAATGGGTCTTTTGAATTTGGGCTGAAGTGGACTTCACTATTGGCTGATTTTTGGAAGTAAAGACGGACTGATTTGATAGTATGAGATGAGTTGAAATGATTTATGGGGATGTTTTGAGCTTGTGACTGATTTTGGACTTGTTGGGCCAAAGTTGAGATTTGGGTTTGGGCCTCGAATTTGGTTTTTGATTTGGATCTTTGAAGATTGGGTCAAATAGGCCTTATTGATTGTGGACTAAATTGGGCCTTTGGACCAGATGGACTTTAGGGTCTTATTTGAGATTGGGCTGAAAATTAGGCTTAATTTGGGCCTTATTGGAGATCAGGCTTTTGATTTTTGGATTGAAGTGAGCCTTTTGATTTGGGGCCAGATTAGGCTTTTGATTCTTGGGCCTGATTTGGGCCTTATTGATTTGGGCTGATTTGTGAGATATTAACAAGTGAAAGAGATTGATTTATTGGTTTATTAACTCTTGATTATGGGTGTGTTGAAGGCAAAGGGGGATTCCACCCACATAAAACGAATGATAGACCCCCTGGGCATGGGGTGGTTTCGCATCCTAAGCCCTCCTAAAATGGCCTTAAGGGCTTGTTTTTTGAAGTTTTTGTTCTTATATACATATAATGGTGGTTAAGGTATTTTCTGAAGTTATAGGAGATTATTGCGCCACGAAACGAATGAGAGACCCGTTAGGTGTGGAGCGATAATACATCCAAAACTTTTCTGTCAGTAAAAGGGTTCTATAGGGTAAATAACTAGGGCTTAGATAGAGGTCAAGATTAACGAATCAATCAATTGCAGGGTTACGAGAAGGGCATAGAAGCGAGATAACACGTGTACAATGGAGCATATACAATGGAGCAAAAGCGACGAAAGCATAATAGAGGCAAAATAGAACCGCTATAAAAATTGAAGATGATGTTAAGACAACGAGAATAGCATAACAAAGCAAGACTTTGCAATTAAATGAGTTGGTTTCAAGTGAAGATTAGATTAGAATCATGCTTTTTGAATCAATTTCAAAAATGAATCTATGCGCAAGGAGCGAACAGTGATGCTAGATATGTAAACATGTTGTTGGTCATGATCAAGAAGAGGTGTAGGTGATAAGAAACCAACCTACGGGGTGGCTTGCCCCCGGCTTAACATTCAGATCGAATATATGAAAAAGAAATTCCAGTTGAATCAGCTCAAAATCCTCTCGACTGTATAAAAACCCAAAACGCATCAGCATAGTCCGAGGTCAGGCTCTAAGTCATACAGGTGTGGCCCGTGTCATGCAAGCACCACCATGTCCAATTGATTATATGTACCTCGGTCAAAATAAGAAGTCAAAGTGTAAGGAGCAAAAAGAATTGCACAAATACAGCCAAAGACAATATAAAAATGAATCCGAAATCACCAACAGTCTTATAATCGGTCATCAAATATGTTGCAGATACAACAAGTTGGATAAAAATCAGTCCACCAATCCAGAATGGCTCGACGGGGACTGCTGAGAATTCGGAACAACTTACAATGACAAGGGAATATTTTGTAGAAGTGCAAAGAATAATAATCTATCAAATGTTATTGCAACAGGAGAAGCACATTTATGTAACAATGAATTGAGCATAATTGCAAGTTTCAGATGTCGTCATTTTTTTAAGACTATCACAGTTTCAAACAGAGCTCAAACATGCATAGTAAAGCTAGGTAATACATCTCTAAGAAGTGCAAAAACAACTAGAACTTGACCATGGTAATCAGTCCGTAAGTATTCAGATTTTTACAGTGCAAACATTGCTAACAAAAGTGTCAATTAGCAGAACAGAGCCGCGAATGAGACTCAATACACTTCAGGTTTTTTTTGTGTTTCTTTTCTTTAGGTTATAAGAATACGCTCATATTATGCCTTATTTACGACTGAAAGCAATGGCTAATCAGACCCTAAATGTGTTGTAACATCGCCAGTAAAATGCGGAAGCAATCTGCCTATATTATATCACTTGGGGGCAGCAAAAGACAGGAGCAAAAATACTGCGATTCTGAACTTGAAAACTGCCAGAACTTGTTCATATAACTACAACAACAATCTGATTCAAAATAAGCTCGTTATTCACAGTATAGTTGGTTGTAACAGCAGCAAGTAATCATAAAGAAAAAACCAAGAAAACTGGATCCAATTTCGTTAGGTCTCCACCATATAAACACAGTTACCCGAGCAGAAGTGTAAAAAAAGAAATTCAGCAGTAAATCAGAACAGGGTAATCTCAACTAGTGTCGACATCCTCAAATCTTCATCTACATCGCAATCAAACCTAAAAATCGAGTCATAATCACATATATATTCGCATAGAAAGGTCTAGCTAAAATGCATCAAATTCGTAGAGATAAATGGGAGTTAAAACTCTCAAGAAACGGTGCAGATGTTGAGACTGAATATCGGTCCTATTCCACCCTGCTCAACATGATCTGAACCACCATTTGTGTCACTGAGGTCTGTTAAAAAAAAAAAAACAGGTTTGAGGGGAAGAAAACATACCTTGAGTTCAGAGACGAAAAACAACATAGTAGAGAAGAAATATAGGGCGTGGAGATTCTGGATTTACGCATGCTTGAGGTCGAGCTTCACTTTGCCCTTCAGTCGTGACAGAAATTGAGCGAACAACTACTTCTGATGGTGCCATATGTGGTCTGGACTTTGAACGATGGTGAGCACAGGTGAACATCACCGAAGCAAGGCATTGAAGCAGGTGAGTTTCGCCAGCCAGATTTACAGAATTACATGTGCGAAGAGAACAGCAGAGGCGGATACTCCTTGCTTGCCAGTTGGATTCCAAAATTACCGTCATCATGAGCACTAAGGGAGGTGCAGAGAGCTTGTGGTTTTACCCCATCATCCTGTGAGTGAAATGAACGAAGACGTAGAACATGTATATTCCCAGTTCGCCAACGTCGTGAAAGAAGAGAGGATGCAGTGCTGGTATGCCTAGCTCGCCATCGACGTAGTGAGGAAGAGGGAGAAGAAGCTTGTACGCTTCTCATTCTCCAGTTGAGCTTAAACTTACCGGAAGTGAAGTGAGCGACGAAGGTAGAGCAGTATGGACATTCCTTGTCCGCTTGTACTGTGAGGAGAACGAAAGAAGCTGGGGCTCTTCTTGTTCGCTAGTTTAAACAGAATGAAGAAGACGCGAGCATGATGTTCCTTGTTTTACCAGCTGGGTTTCTAAAAGAAAAACGTCAATGAAGATGAATGAAGAGAGAACTGAGCTGTATGTTCTTTGTCCTCGTGAGTAAGAGAGTGAAGCCGGCACAACTACATGTTCCCTGTCGCCAGTTTTGGGTTGCTAGTTACCCTGAAGAAGGTGATGAAATGAAGGACGCAGAGTTGTAATCTATTGCTCCCGTGAGTAGAAGAATGAAGATGGTGGTGCAGAGCTGATGCTCCTTGTTCTTCTGCTACTTACGAAACCGTGAATGAGGGGACTGCTAGAGGGCAGAGCGTGAAGGAAGAGAATGAAGAAGATGGTCGATGGCTACTCTCGAATTTGTGTGCCCGCTGCTGTGTTTTATTTTTTTAGGATGAGTTTTTGGATGAAGATGGAGAAGAAGGGCGAACAGTTTGTGGATGGAGCAAGAAGAGAATATTGATGCGGGTACTGTTGCCTCCTTGCTCTTGGTTGTGAAAATTACCGTCGGTGAAAATGAGAATGAAAGAGTTCGTAGTGTTTTGTTTTCTGTTTTTCCGATGAATGAGGAGAATCAAGAAGAGGAGATGAACAGAGGAGGATGTTTCGGGATTGATGTCGGCTACTGTTGTTGAAGACCAGAAAAGAACTGTAGGGTTTTTTTGTTGGTGACTATATATGTGATGGTGAGAATGAAGTATTTAGCTGATGTCTGTGGGTTAGAATTTTGTGAATGTGGACTGGTCATAGAAGAGGGCCTTCTTGGACGTGGGCTTGCTTAGTCCAATAGGAAATGAATGCATGGTAAGGTGAGAAGAAAAAAAATACAAGTGAGCATGAAATAATAAGATGAAAATTAAGAGCACATAAAATGAAGATAATAATACTAGTAAGCATACATAGAATGATAGAAATAACACGAAGATATTAATGGCAAGAGTAAATGTTAGTAAACAAAATACAAGTAAAGATAACAATAAATGAGATGAATAAACAAGCAATGAAAAAATGACAGGATAAATAAATAAGTAGATCAAAATAGACTAAAATTAAAAGAATATAGTGAAATAAGTAAATAAACGAAAGGGATGGGTTTGAAACCGGATTATTGTAGGAAATTTGTTTTCTAATAAGAATTGAGTTTTTTTTTTTATGCCTTGAAAATTGATTTTTTTTTTAAAAAAAGAATAATAAATCAATAAATAAATAGAAGAAAATATTGTCATAAAAAATGGTTTCATTTTGACATATACACCAATACATATGAAGAAGAAAGACGACGACCCCTCTTATTTTATTTACTATTTCAGAATTTGCTTTGTGAGGTGAGAATTTTTGGTGTCTACATCCGGGGATTAAGGAATACACCAGATTCAAGTATAGGTTATAACAATTATTGGAATAGTTGTATAACAGTCAAGGGAAAATGTACATGTAGTACTCACCACGTCACAAAGTTTGATAAGATAAAATTTGGAAAATGATAATTATGTGATTGTTTGATATTTGACGTGGGAGGTCGAACTTGATCCTGGTCAGATCAGGGAAAACCAAACACAAAATGGAGTGGAAGGATAGTTCAACATTGACGCTGACCCCGTCAGGGTTGAATGATTCCTGAGACTCCCTACAAGTGGTCACAACTATCTATGTGATAAGTAAATATTTATTCTTAATTTTAATATAAAATTTGATTAATGAAGTATATGAGTTGTAGAAGGTGTAAGTTAAGAATTAAGTTGTCCAGGTTACCCTGAGGAGATAAATAGCTAAACAACTCCGCGTATGTCGGAAAATAGTCAATTGTGGGGGAAATACTAACTATTATTATTCCATGAACCATGTTAATAAATTAATTATGATATCAAGAGACAATTACCTATAATAAAAGTATTCTCAAGCTACCTTCTAAGTTATGGCCAAATTGCCATCTGGAAGGAAAGATCGACTTCCATGTCTTTCTTTAAGAATTCAAACCCAATATATTAAGTGGGAACCTACCTATAAACATGGTAGAATATAAAGAGTAGAAACATTATACTAATACTCACATGAGTTGAATCACAACCGCAAGAACATGTTCAATTGAGAGAAAATTGTACCTTGTTAGAAACCTTAGCGGGAACCCTACTGTGGTATACCTGATGAACAGACGATAGTAATCGTGTATGTACTACCGACAATTGGTGAATCAATAATATCAAGAAATCTTTCTATAATATACATAAGATGCACGGCTCGACCTTAGCTCATACTCTACATTGAAAATGAAAACCAAATATGGTGACAGTAAACTCAAATACCAGAATCACAAGATGATGACCTGAAGATCAAAGAGAGAGATTTTAAGTATGCCCCAATATTAATACAAGACCCGAGCACCAAACAAGCCATGAGATAATATCGGCAACATACAAGATGGTAGATCACCTTCACCCATACATACGGGATTCAAATATAAAAGCATACTAATGCACTATGGAACATGTCAGAGAATGCATAGATTCTTGGAGGCTATACCTCGTAAACAGAAATAAGTCATATGTTGATGTCCGTAGGAGAGACCTCGAGTTCGCAGTAGGCGATCGAGTCTTCCTTAGAGTTTCACCTATGAAGGGAATTTTTAGATTTGGGCAGAAGGGCAAGCTTAGCCCGAAGTATGTAGGACCATACCTTATTACGGAGCGAGTGGGCCCATTAGCCAACATATTAGATTTACCTGTTGAGCTTAGGAGAGTGCACAATGTGTTTCACATTTCTCAACTAAAGCAGTATGTGCCTCACCCGTCACATATCTTAGAGCCTGAGACACTCAAGCTAGATCCTACACTTAGATATGAGGACACCCCAGTTCGCTTTTTAAAATCCAAGACTAGGGAGACCAGGAACAAGACCATTAGAATGATCAAGGTTCTGTGGTCAAACCACGTCATTGAGGAGGCGACATGGGAGTTAGAAGACTCCATGCGAGACAAGTATCCAACACTTTTCACTTAGTTTGTGTATACTTGTAGGGGTACGTGGGTGTAACCCTTTTTAAGGGGGGTAGAGCACCACATGCGACTTGCATATCTGCAGTCTATACTAGTTTTGTATTTGGTTGTTTGTGTTTGATTGTTGCGCATGTGTGCAATTGGTTGAATGGTTATGGATGTGTTCCATGTAACACTTGGTTATTGTTGTGTCCTATGTGACACTTGAATGGTTATAGTTGTTGATGTGTTCTATGTAACACTTGATTGTTGGTTATTGACGTGTCCTATGTGACACTTGGTATTGGTGAGTTCTATGTAACACTTGGATGGTTAATAAAAGTACACTTATTTACTTTACAGTATATTCATTCCTATTGCAATCACACAAGAGATTTACTGCCAAGGGTTTACGCCTCTGCACTCTGTAGGACTGAGTGTTTTGGTATTGCACTTGTGCAGTGATGACCTAGTGGGATAGCTAGGAAGTTGGGACACTTATTTGCTTTACAATATTTATCAAGTTACTTATGCTATGATTACATTGTTGCCATGAGCAAGGTTATGTGTATGTATGAATTGCATACACTCAGATTACTGATGGAATGTAGAGGTGTCAATATAGTATTGACACCCAGGAATGATAAGTATACAGAGAATAGATATGAGGAAATTGATTCCTTAGGATAAGTAAGTATAAGTTATGACTTCGGGACGAAGTCCTTTTAAGGGGGGTAGACTGAAATACCCCTAACATTTAAATAATTAAATAATGGTAAATATATATTATTTAGGGGATTATTAAACCCTAAGAAAGTATATAAACACTTGGGCGTTAAAACGCACCTAAACTCTTTAAGGTCAAAAACGTGCGTTAAAGCCCGACCTTAAGCTAAACAAGTTATATAAGCTATAAACCTCATATGAAGGTAACTAGGATCATTATATGACCCTTAGAATACAGGACCTCATCTAAAACTGAGTAAAAATACAATATGCCCGGGAGTTCCCTTAAGGCCCGAAAGTCCCGGAAATACATTATAGGATGAAGTAAAGCATTACACTTCATTCCAAATGCACCATAACACCTTAATAAACATTTAAGATGAAGTCCTCACACTAAATTCTCAGTTAAACACAAGGTGCCAGGAAATGCCTTATGGGGGTCCCATAAACCCCGGGAATGCCCCGGAGGAGTGCCGAGGTGGCACGAACTCCTATAAAATTCATTCTTAGAGTTCCTAACATCATTATTCATCATTCTAAAGAGAATGATCAAGCCACTTTTACAAAAATAAATAAAGTGCTCGGAGAAATTTCTTAACGCTCCTTTTTGCCCCGGTTAGCCCGGGAATTGTGTTTTGAGTTGATATAACTCCATATAGCTCAATATAACACCTTAAAATATTATTATTGACTATAAACAATGTTTATAAACACTTGTAACTCATAGCGACTACTTATTTTCTAGAAAATCCTTAAAGCACGAAAACACACCTTCGGGTGTCACAAAAATGCGTTCTACGCAATTACCTTGAAGTTTTTGAGGAGCCACGAGTTGATAATCTTAATAGGGGATAAATTTACCATCTAAATCAATTAATTCCAGTGCTAAAATCATAGCACAACCAGGGCCGATTTTTGAGTCAAAAAGGTACCTAAAATCAGCATTTTTACCTTAGAACTTTCATCTTTTACCTTGGTATAAATGTACCAATTAAATCTGTGACTTATAACATGTTATAATATGGTATTAGTACAATATAATTTGACAGGAATTAAATCAAAAATCAATTCCAATTAATCTCCATGTTGGGCGCCATTTAAGGTCTAATTTGACATGATTTTAGCAAAAATTATGTCTTATGGAATGGTGACTCATCTAGCATGTGCCATAAGATAATGTGTCAAATAAATTCAGTCAATTTAGACCTCCATTACCGATTTTCCTGCAAAGAAACAACAAGAGAATAAGTTAGACAAAGTAATGAAATTAAAATGCTAAAGTAAGTACCTAGATACTTTATACATGTGCCTTGTAACAAAACAAATAAAACAGCCATGTTGTAGCCTAATAATGCCGATAATGACTAAGGGAGTGGAGGAATTTGATTGCTAATTATCTAGTCAAAAGAAGTCACCGCCTAACTAGCATGATCTCGTGTCCAACATAAACAAAAATCAAGTGACATGTTACAACACCCATTACCGATTTTGAAGCAAGAAAATAAGGCTTGATTGCCTTATTAAAATCAAGCTAAATCATCTACCAACCTAGGCATGTGAGCATGTCTCCAATTGTCAAAGAAATCAGTCTCCAAACAGCCATATTACCGTGAGCAATCAAGAGGAAAACAAGGACAAAAGCAAAATTTAAAATGTCAAAGAAATACCTAGCCTACCTTGCCTTTGTCTTCTAGTTTCAATTATCAATCAAAGCCTTCATTATTTCTTGACAACCAGCCGAAAGTCTAGCATGAATTGAGGTCATTTATTGAACCAATAATCAAAGGAATAAACAAAGGAAAAGTCTAGTCAAATTTGACAATTGTTTTATCAAAAGAAATTGATTCATTCCTAAACCTCCTTCTAATACCATACGTGAGTTTCATTTCCATTTGCCCCTCTCCCACCGAATTGTGTAAGTCTTATACTCTCTCTTTTCTCCTTCATTTGCTAGTTTACTCCTTAGAGCTTCTAAGCTCCATTAATGGTGTTCTAACTTCTAACACCATTTTAATGTAATTTTCCTAGTTAAATCTACTAAGTCTTGAAGCAAAAATCTACCTAGCAACCATCCAAGGTTTCGCCAAGCTTTAGTTATCCAAGGAGGTTCTTAGATTCATCAACAACACAAGGAACAACAAGAACAAGTTAAGGTATATTTTCATGTTGAAAATCCTAAATAAATTCCTTAAGCTATTACCAAAAATTATAAGCTTCTAAATCTATATTCTCTTCATTAGATCATGAAGGAAACTTGGATCTACAATCATCCCAAGGTGTACCAAAAATACCTTGTTAAATTCCTAAGGTATACTCTTGTAAAACTACTCCAAATATTATTTATAAATCCTTGTTAGAGGTCTAACAAATGGATCTCCTAAATATATACAAGGAGGCCGAATTCTCTTCATCAAAATAGCATTGGAAGAGCTTGGAATTCATGGAGAAATCAAGTACAAGAATTGTCTTGATTTAAGGAGTAAGTTTCTATAATTAAGGTCTAATAAGCTTAAGTTTGATTTAAGCTTCAAACTTTGGTATAAAAGTTATGTAAGAACCTTAGTAATATTAAGGCCGAAAATATTGGGTTGTAATGTCAAGAAAATAATTTATAACATATAAGGTAAGATTAAACCTTAAGGTATAAAATTGTGTCACAAAAATTAAATATGATACACATATTATTAAACCGAATTGTCTAAGAGTTATTTGTTCTATTTTGAGGTTATAATCATTCTAAGTCATTAACATAATTTTTAGAAGTGCTATATGGCTTATATACATTTATATGTATATATTATAAAGTTTAAATCAAGTTTTGAAACCATATGATAAGAATTTGCTACAACCGAGAATTAAATGTATTATTTGGTGATTTTTGAAGTGTATAAGTATATTAGCTTATATTATAAATTTTGGGAGTATTAAAAAATAGCTACAAGTATTTAAATGGCTAGTTTAATAAGTTATGGGTTAAAATGTAAATTTTGTAAAGTTTGGTGTACAAATAACAATTGCCGAGAACATAAGGAGTTGTTTGGTATATTTATGATATAATATAAGGTAGGAATTAATATTATGAATTGGTGAATTTAAATAAGTGGTTAAGTGTTAAAATAACATTTTATAAAGTTTTGGGACTATTTGTAATTATTGGGAAGTTTGGAAGTATAACCGAATTATATATGAATTTATGGGTATATTAAAGTATTAATTATGAAATTAAGTCTTGGTCAAAGTGTTGACCATAAACTTTGGGTTAAAATGATTTATGACATAAAATATTATGTTTATAAAAGTTTTGGGGTGAATATGTAATTTAGAAAAGTTTAAATATAAAACCGAATGGAATAAGGGGAAACTATAATTTATAAAAATATATGTGCCATTTTGGTTATTTAAGAAAATTAAATGTTAAAACTATAGTTTATAAGTTAATATGTAACTTATATAAAGTTTTGGGGTTAAATTGTAAATAAAGGAAATATATATATTAAGACTGAAAGTATATGTGGTCATTTGGTAATTTACAAAGATTAATATAATTGTTTTGCAATTTCCGAAAGTTAATATGGGTAATTAGTAAATTATAAAAGTTATATGGTTATTTTGGTAATTAATAAAAGTTGTTGGGTACAAAATATAAATACCGAATTATTATGGCTGGTTTTGTAATTTAATAAAGAAAGGAATTAATATTATGATACATCATGGAGTATTATAAGGTTTATAAGATAATTGTGGTTATAATAAAAATAACCAAAAGATATTGATATATGGACTAAGTGGAAATAATTATGGATATATTTATGAAATAAGATATACAATACAATGGAAATTCATTATCACATGTGAATCCTACATAAAATAATGAATTGATGGACTACCTAGAACCACTGTTAAATAACAGGGGGAAATAAAGAACATACAAGTTAGTATACTACGAGTATAAACTCTACAATGACAGTACTGTAATATTTAGTGAATAGTTATATTAATATTACCCGGTATTGCATGTTTATATAACAGCATACGGGGAGGAACTACTGAACAGGAATTTGTCAAGCTAGCAGTTACTTGGTGAACTGTATGTTAATTGTGTGGTCTGAATGTCCTAAGGATTTTCCTAAGGTCCAGACGTGGGTGTTTAATTGTTAAGAGCGATATCTGTGATTTTATGTATATTATTTTGTATATTGTATTGCTCAACACTATTGCGTTTTAATTATACGCGAACGTCTTATGACTGGAAGTTTATACATCTAAACTGGAACAAGACTAACTCACCTCTAGGTATATTGAACCTAACTGATGGTCAACTGTTATAGTCTTAACTCAAGGATTGGATATTGTATCATTGACAAAAGGGCTAACTTATAAAGAGAGGAATCCACACTGTTTTGACTTTCTGGTTGCGCATCGTGATCACTACGAGAGACTTCAATGGGGAGTCACTCAAGGAAATCCATCAGTCACATTCGATGATGGCGGAGGGCACTACCGTTGGTGCACAGGTTCGACTGGATCGGTCAATTATCCAGGGCCATAAGGTCAGCTGGTAACGGTTCCTTTGGAACCCAGGGGACATACTGTCCATTGATAAGTTATTAAGGGTTGTCTTAACATGACGCCTGAGGTGGAATTTGATTGGAAAAGGTTAAGTGATTGGTTTAAAGGATAAGGGCCGGGTGGCCAACTAACAAGTACAGTTAATTACTATTCGTATCTTGATTGGTTATTATTATGGATTATTGGTGTCTGATTATTTGGTTGTTGTGTACTATGATGCACTGATGTTTGCAGGTGAACTGTTATGTGTTTGTTTAGTATTTACAGTTATTTTTGTTATTATTGTAAACCGGTATATCTTGTAAAGAATCTAATATCAAGATGGCTAAAACGACTTAAGGAATCTAGATGACTTAGGACTACATTTAGCATACCAGCATTTCGATTGCTGAGCCCTTCAATGGGCCAAACATTTCAGGTTACTGAAGAAGACTCAAGCCGGAGTGCGGGTTACAGGGTAGCAGATGTGTTTCCAATAAACACTCTTAAGTTTTATTTTGGTATTGTAATAAGGAGTTTGTTGTACTCAGTTAGTTGCTCATTTAGTTTGGATTTGGTTTGTAATAAGTAGAGTGCTCAGTATCTGTTCATCACAGCGTGAGGAGTTGAGATTGTTGGAAGGAGTAAGGATGCCTTGTTACTCACAAGGGTGAGTAACGGCGTGTAACACCAAGGTAGATAGTTTTATTTTCCGCTGCGAATTATTATTTATTATGCTACGACTTGCGACGTTATTACAGGTTTAGGATTAGGGGTGTTACAAAAAGTGGTATCAGAGCGTAGTTACGCTCTGATGAAGGATACTGGGTCAAGAATATGAGCATAGGATATTTGGGAATACGGGGAAACGTCTGTGAGGATTCGTGACCTAGAAAAAATCTATGAATATCTTTATTGCTAGTGGTTAACTTTCTTATATATTTGTGATTGTGTATGTAAAACGGTGTAGCAACCGAGTAGTAATAATAATATACTATAGATGTCGACAAGAGGAAGACCACGTGGAGGCAGCAGTGGATGCGGTGGCGGGACGCCGGCGGATGTTCCAGAGGTACCATATAATAAAATTCTCTTTGCTCCTTAATTTTTGCAGATTCAATAAAAAATTCTAAGTCTTTGTTATTACACTTTTAAGATTATAAACTTGAGGAATAACCTATCTAGGAGTAAGCGCGCAAACGGATCTCAAATCGGCGTTAAAACGAAGAAACTGGAGCCAACTGACCCAAGGGGATGGGTCGGTCGGCTCCAGTTTCTTGACACCCAAATCTGGAACCGTATGGAACCGGTTCCAGAACCGAAACCGCACCGGAACGATTGGAACCGATTTTTTTGAGCGAATCCAAAGTGAATACAGGGTTCGGAACAGCCCCTGACCGGTTTTGAACACGAAAACACATGTCCTGAAACCGTGGGCACCTCATATCAATATTTTAACTGCATGCAACTATTTTCAGTCACCAAAGAGACGGGGCGATAGATATGAGAAACAATAGTTTAGTGATCTTCAAGATGCAAAAATGCAAGATCTGAGAGAAGTTGTAAACCAGTCACAACGCAGCCGACAAGCGGCTACACAAGGCACAATCACCCTGGGGCTAGACTTGGTACAGCCGGTCAGCCGCCTAGCGTCTAAGACTGGGACAACCGCCCAACGGCTACAACAAGGATAACCAGCCAACGACTATAAGGTTGGGACAACTGCCTAGTGGTTGTGTCTTTGGTACGTAGCATGTTGTCTACTACCCTAAAATGCATTTTTCAATTTTTTAACTAATATTTCTATACCGTTCTACTATTAGGGTGATATTGAAGATTTTCAAGACGAAATTGAAGCAAATTTTAGAAGATCATGTGG
Source organism: Limonium bicolor (assembly GCA_023374045.1). NCBI lineage: Eukaryota > Viridiplantae > Streptophyta > Magnoliopsida > Caryophyllales > Plumbaginaceae > Limonium > Limonium bicolor. The sequence continues at coordinate 60,236,946 of CM041781.1, forward strand.
ACTCAACCCTAAACCTTAAAATAAGTCTTCAGCATTTTAACTGTCTTATAGTAGTTTTTAGGGTGTGTGTTTTATAGCTTAATCTTTTTTTAACTCGTTCTATACTGTGTAGTATGGTCACTGACTCGGGAAATTTTTTAGGAGTGGTTTAGGTTCATTAAACCCTTAACCCTCGACTATAAACTCTAAAATAAGCTTTGACGTTTTAACTATCCAATGTGGTTTTTAGGGTAATCTTTTTTTTAACTCGTTCTATACTTTATAATGTCATCACTAAGACTTGTTAAAGAGTAATCTCGGTTAGGGGTTTAGATTAAATCTTAAGGAGTGAGGTACACATGAGACTTGTGACTTATGGTTAGCCACAATAAGAGAGATACAAAGATTTACGTTGCTCGATAGTGAATGATCAAGTCCACCGGGGTTGACAAAGGTTCTTAGTAGGATTGGGAGAATACAAGTGAGAAGAGAGAGAGAGTACAGTATGAGTGCGTTAATAAATGAGGCATCTATTGCTAGTTATAGAGAAGAAGACAAGTAGGCTGACTCGTCTTCTCAGCCTGCTGGCCGTCTCCTAACCGAATTGGTGATGCATGTTGCTTCCACGAAAGATGGAGGTCATTCAGGATGACTCTTGTCAGGGATGAAGCTTCCTTCCCTTTCTTGGTTTCCTCTTAATCATGGAAAGGATATGGTATTAATGGTGTGTGAGAAGGGTGTCCGAGTTGGTAATGACGGAGTGTCTGAGTTGGTAATGACGGGTTGTCCGATGTGATTGACGAGACTGAATGTCAAAGACACGCGTGCTAAGTCGTGAGTGCTTTCGTGGTGTCGGGGTCAAAGTGGTGATAGAGTGTGATCGGAGTCAAAACTGGTGCAACCTAGTTGAGTTTGGCCTGGTGACAAGGGACTTGATCTCCTCAGGGTCGGGGTCCTGACTTGGAGGGACTAGTTTTCTTCGTGTCGGGAGCCGGCTCTTGCTGTACATGTGGTCAGGAAGGGGAAATATGGTTAGTCTTCTTGACAACATGGTTAAGGCGGGGCTAATTATTACATTGTACCAACACCCACCATTGACTCGGCAGTTTTCGTTAGATCCTAAATTCTTCACTACAAACCCTAAAATAAGTCTTTGACATTTTACCTGTCCTATGGTGGTTTTTAGGGTGTGTCGTTTATAAGGTAATCTTTTTTAGCTCGTTCTATACTTTATAATGTCGCCAATGACTCGATAGATTTTAAGGTTATGGTGGAGGGTTTAAGATCGTTGGCTGATGCAAACGAATGCGCGTGCCGTAATCACTCCAACCATCTACAAATTAGGGGAAAATTTAAGCAATGTTAGATAACTTAAACAAATTGCAAATAGCGGTTGCCTGGGAAATGACCCTAAACAGGATCGTCTGGCAACAGGGGTGAGAATAGCCAGTTAGCCACTCACTAATTGGACCTTATGTGGCCGCCCAACGGCTCTCGAGCTTGTAGCCCCTCGTCGACTGTCTTCTGTGCAGCTGCGGTAGGCTATGTTTTTCCTTTTTTTGCCATCTTTGACAAAATTTACATTTTTAAATAAATTGTTGTAAATTATGAACTAGTAAAAAGTTTACTATTTTTTAATATTGTTGTTAGTTTTTAAACTTACGTTAAGTGGTTGCAATGTAGTACTAACTTGACTGCAAATAACACTTCTCATATTTTACACATGTAATAATTTATAGCTGTAATTTTTTGCTTCATAAAATGATATATGGTATTTAGCACAATTAAAAAGCTTGAAGTTGATGAATAGTAAATTTTACTAGTTGTAGTACTTTTTTTTATTTCATTAAACCATTTAGAATATGATGAAATGTGGTGGTGCAAACGTAAAAAAATGATAGTCGACACCCCGAACAACTAAGACATTCATTTTGGGAACAATGTTTGTGCCCTACTAATTTTACATATTATATTGCAAGTACATATTTGAATGATACATACACTAGTACAAACTAGGTCTATTTCGGCGGTTGTTTTGGACCTATTTCGGCGGTTCTGAACCGCCGAAATGAGGTGCGCCAAGATATGTGTGTAATCCTACCTCGGCGGTTCCTAGCTAGCAACCACCGATATAGGCGCCCGTTAGAAAAAAAAAAACACACCTATTTCGGTGGTTCCTTGTTAACAACCGCCGAAATAGGTGTATTTTTTTTAAAAAAAATATCGTTCTCTGGCCCGTCTTCAACCTCGGGAAGATGCAGCAGTTCCAGTGATTCGTCTCTGTATAGGCGCAAACACAAGCTGAGAATGAATAGAGGTTGATATAGTTTGCAACCTTAATACCAGTACATAAACCAATACACAAAAAAGAGGAAGGAAAACCAGTACACTACATATAACAAGTGCACTACACAAACCAGTACACATACACAAACCAGTAAACATACATAAACTAGTATACACTACACAAACCAGTACACATACACGAACCAGTACACAAACCGGTACACAACACATAAACCAGTACACATACACAAACAAGTACACAAACGAATATTCTGATCACAAAATTACAGTAAGTGAAGAGATTATAGAGGCATAGAGCATGTTCCTTGTTCGCCAGTTAGGGTTGCAAACTGTGAGAGGCGTAGAGCATGAAAAGAGTCGCGCAGAGA
>CM041781.1:60240099-60286452 GCA_023374045.1 Limonium bicolor
GTTCATCTTTCTACATCATTTAAGCATACAAGTTGTATTACATCATTTAGAAAATGTCAAAAATAGATATCATTCAAAACAACATGTTGAAATAGTTATCTTCATATCATCAACTGTAGAGCTGGTTGAGTCAAACTAAACAAATAAGATATGAAATCAAAACTCTCAAAATAATAGTTTGATATGCAGAGCTGGTTGGTCGACCGTTGATTTGATTAACATAATAAAGTGTGTGTTATCTTTAAAGGTTGGAGGGGTTGATGAGTAAAATATTTTACTTAAGACTAAGACATAGTTTGATTTAAAAATAATATATATACATTAATATTTTATTATTATTAACAAATATGAGTCATGCTTTAAATCTCTACTTAACCTAACCTATAAAATTAACATATTACTCTAACTAATCCAAAAAGATAAATAACCAAATATCCTAACCTATAGAGTTATGGGTTGAATTTCACATTGGGCCAAAACGGTCCGTTCTAGTTAAAACTCAAAAGCGCTGATGGAAGAATGGATAAATAATTTGGGTTTCTTTTGATATATAGACAAATAAGCCCTTCCATACTTTTTAGATATTATCATCTCATCCATACAGAGACGTATTCATTATTACTTCTACTGGTAGTCTGGTACATATGCTGCTGCTGTTATTATTATTAATACAATTATACACTTGGCCGAAGAGGATATGTGGAAGAATAGATCAGGATCTTTGCTGTTTTGTTGGGCAGTAGTAGTACAGGCAACAACAGTTATCCAAATGTATACTCCCTGAACTTCAAGCTATAGTATATATAATAGTTAATTAATGAAATGTATATCTATAATACTTATTTTGTTTTAAAATATTATTGTAGTAGTTTTAGAAATAAATTTTGATTATATACATATTTAATGATATGTATATTTAAGTGTTGTTATTTAAATTTGTGTTGAGTTATATCATATTTGTGAGTATTATATATATTACCACATATCAGTTAAGATAAAAACAAAATATTTCTATCAAAATGAGCTAATTATTTATGAAAATTCTAACAAAAAGTGACCTATCCATACAATTTGACAGCTTATCATATAATTGTCGATAATACACGTAGTTCGGCGAGTGGCCTTTGTCTCCTCAACCAAATACAGAGAGTCGTGTGACTATTAAATATAATTTGTACTACTACATTAGTTGCATCTCTCAAGACTTTTGGGTCAAAAAAGAGTTGCATCTCTCAAGACTTTCGGTTGAAATGACTGGAAACAAAAAAGGAGACATGTGCTCGCTTGATCTCCACCACCACTCACTGTTTTCTGTTGTTTTGATTTTAATTTTGCTTTAAATACAGGAATATTAACATGCCATGTGGGTGGGTTATGAGTTAATTTAATGGTAGTACTCCTCGTCCTGAATTGACCGTCCTGTTTGCTTTATGACACATTTTTCCATTTCAATATTAAACATATAAGATAAAATAATTTTATAAAATTAAATTTTGTGACATATAATTTATCATGTAAGAATTCATATACTAAACTTAAATTTTCAAAATTAATTTATCTTATATGTTAAAAATTGAAGTCAAACGACATATCCAAATAGTAAACAGGACGGTCAATTCAGGACGGAGGGAGTATTAATTACGCAGACGACGGACCCCGTGAGCGCGCCCCGTCGTCATCATTGCCAGTTTGCCGCCCCCGCCCGCCACCATTATCTATAATATTAACTTCTACACACACATATCCATGTGTTATGTCTTGTATAACTATATGGATTTGGTCACTGTTATGTAGAGGTGATCGTATGGACGGATGGGCCGGGCCTAGAATTTTTTTAGCTTTATTAGGTCGGTTGCTAATAATGCTTAGGTCCAGTTTTTTAATGTTTAGATTAGTTCAGGTCAGATTCAGTACTCCTCCGACTCATTTTTTTTTAATTTTTTTAAAAATAATTATTACAAATTTAAAATAATAATAAAATTTTAAATAAATGTGAATAATAAAAAAATTAATATAAAAAATTAAATAATTAATAAATTCTAAAAAAAATTATACTTTTCTTAAATTATTTCTTATATTATATGTTTTTTAAATAGTATTATATATTTAAATTTGGATTGGGTGATTTTTGTTTCAGGTCTAAAATTTTGTTAGAGTGGTCTGATTTTTAATTCAGGTCTAATTGTTTCCAAATTTTTTTTCAAATCTAGTTTTTTGAGCTTTTTTGCGGGTTGGATCAGGTCAGCGGGTTAGATTAGGTTTGATCCTCTTACTGTTATAATGGTAGCTGGCTTTATTGGATTGGTCGATTGACTCTGTTCCGCTACCAAATATTGTTAGATCTCTCTTTCGTTTCCAACTTGCAGCAGCTGAGTGGAGCGTATCATGGATTAGCCTAGTCTACCAGTTGAGGGAAAGATACAAAAAAAAGATGGACTGAAGAAAATCTAGAACCACATGATTTTACCTTTGCCATTGCCAGCAGCATTGATTTACACTGACCCCCTCTGCCCCTCTGCTGTTGTTTTTGTTGTCTTTTCCTTGGTGGATTATTATATAAATATAACCATAAGCGACACACCGCCATTTCAGGCACTGATGGATGGGTTCAATAATCAAGGATGCTAGCATATATGTTGCTTTCATCTGTTACAGTCAAAAAAGAGGGAGAAAAGTGATTTTTTTTTTTTCCAAAACGCACCCGTCCAGGTACAATGATTCATCGTGTGAAGGATCAGATTTTGTGTGTCATATCATATTTCTTGAAAATCAGAGATGATTTGCCCGCACAAGTGACACTGGTCCAAACAGCAAATTAATTAAACAACTATTCAATTTGAATTTTATTAGTGTGTTAACACAGTAACAAATTGAGATGATCACTTTCTGTCCCTTCAAGCTTTTGCATTCCGTATGTCAAACTAATTGACTAGAAAAAAGAGGTAAAGTGGAGAAAGTCATAAGCCTAAAACTATATATGTCTACATTCCATGCAATACATCACAATCTTCCTCACATAGAATTGAAGATTCATATGACCTTGACATCATGCAAGCGTCTTGAAACATGACATGTTTACCTTAATTAAACTATTTGATGATACACACAAAAAACTCAATATTCCTTTCCACCCACCAATACTCTCTCATTGTTGCTCTTTTAACTCTAATTTTTTCCGTAAACAAGTACTACATTAGATTAAAACGGAGATAAGTATATATTTAGAGTCCACTAGAGCAATAAGCAAAAACTACTAAGAGCAAACTATTGTTCAAGGCCGATCTAAGCAAAACCAACTTGTCCTCCATGCACAGATAAACCCATCCAGGGGCCTACGTAACCAGAGGATTAGAAGCTTGATGAAGCATAAGCTTTATCATCTTTGAAACCATCCCTAATCAACCCAAGAACCAACACAAACAAACATCAACATAAACCAAGATATCAAACCCCTACACCCTTGAGAGTTCAACCAAACTAAGACCATCAAAAACCATAGGCATAATAACTAGACTACAACCAAGCCGAAAATGTGACAAATAGGACACATTTTCAAATGTTTTGGATACATGGGCCGCATCCACACCCAGGTGCCTAGAGACTCGGGTCTCACCCTCCATATTGATTTTGAGTTGCACTCAGAACCTTCTTGTCCTTCTCTTTGTCAAGCCTCACCACTTGATTACATGTGGTTGGGCTAACGAATGTCTTCCCTTTACATTTTCTCTTTGCCTCAGCGCGCTGAATGTCCCAAAATTTTGCCCGTGTAGCGTCCATAGATCATTATTGAACTTACGTTTATAGGGCCACTAGAAGTATCGGGGTGCTCAACATTTTGGCTAGAAGAAAATATTAGGTAGGATTGGTCGATTGGTCCAGACTGACCGACATGGAGAGATTGGAACACATGCCTGATGATGATCCACCTGCTGAGGTAGACTCCAGGCATCCGGAGGGGACGAGATTTCCTGCATGCGTCTTCAAGCTTGGTAAACATCAGTAGATAGCCATATACCATTCAGGACACCAACTTCATCCACAGGCAAGGTTTTGAAGCATGCAGCAGTCGTGTGCGTAAAGAGACCACAAATGGAGCATATCAATACATATTATCATAGGTGATTGTAAAAATACAATACCGACCATCAACAAGCATGGAAGGGCTTGCAAGACAGGGACTCGAACAATGAGAAGAACCTTGAGTTGTAAATATTTGAAACTTGAGGATAGGCCATCTTCAATCGCGCCATAAAAGTGACCTAGCTTCTGCGCAACTCCCCTTACAAACTTCATCGTGTGGTGGTGGCAGAAACATCGTAGATTCGGACCCAAAATGGGATTCAAGAGAATTCATGTTGCGAGATTGCTTTGGAGGGATCGAGGGTTTGGAGTGCAAAGAGATTATTGCTAATGGTCCAAGGGCCTCTCACTTTGATACCCTCCATAGTCTTAAGAGTTTCAAACTCAAAGACAAAGAGATTCTAGCGACCTTGGTGAATCTAAATCCACCAAACTTCGTCCAATAGTCTTGCAAGATATCCGCCATGGAAGTAGCACAAATGGGTATAAAAGAGTAGAGGAGATCAAGAAGACAACGTTAAGATGACCAATGAATACCATTAACGAAGATGATATCCATGGTGCAAGCTAACTGAATATGAAGATCGGGCTTTGAGGTGGGGGCACAATAGGCAAGATGGAGGTCGAGAGAGAAAAGATTGAGTGGTTTGCCAAATATGCAAGTCTTCCGCATCCGATGCTGGCAAAATATAGGGCTAGGGTGATTAGGGGTCGGGAGAGAAGAGTTTGGAAGGCGCTCCATGTGAGATCCTTGTGAGATCCACTCATGTCGTGTGCCAGCCTGCTGGATTTTCTCCACTCATACAAGGCAAGAGCAATGATTGTCATCATTGCACCAGATAAGCAGTGGCGCGTCATGGAAGTCGAGAAGCTGAAACAATCCTCCCGTCATAGGGAAACAAAGAGCCACAGTGCATGCAACTAGGGAATTACCCAGTATGGTACGCAGGAAAGAGAGCATTTGCGAGGCAACCCAAAGGGAGAATGACGCCATCCCCTTTAACTTTCCTGACTCAGGACAACACTTGAAGTATAACAAATTTCATGATTATGAGCACTCTGTTTCTTTTCACTCTAATTCTTGGCACTTCAAAAATTGTTCGAGGATTCCAGATTTCCCTTAGAAGTTGAGCTTGTAGAATGTCATACCACAATGTCTGATCCTATAGCGGGTGAAAGAATCCTTAGTAACAATGACAATGTTGAAGATAAAACGATGGAGGAAGACAGACAAATCATAGTTTGGATGAAGACAAATATTGATGAAAAGGTAAAAAAATATGTGCTTGAGTTCAGAAAGGAGGTAGACAACACTTAGGGGAAAAGAGGAGACTAATGGTAAAGAAAGCCAAGATAAAGTTCTAAATACAAAAGGAAGAAAGAAAGTTGTAAGAAAACTACTCAAATGGGGTTAATGAATGTTGCATCAAAAAAGTCTAGAGAGGAAAGGGTAAGGAATGGAACTAATTAAGTCAGGTCACGTGCATCACTTATGATAGGTGTCATGTCCGGAAGAAAAGTAAGTAAGAATGTTTATATTGTATTGTTATCGTTAATGTGGTCCAATCTTTTGCCACAAATGAACATTTATATATCATGAACATTCAACACTAAGATCAATCCCCAATTGTAACACCCCTACCGCTAATACCGTCATTACCGTACAATACTTACCTTCGCAGCGGATATTACTTACTCAACGGCGGGTGTACAATGCCGTTAGTCACCCACGTGACTAACAAGGCGAGTTACAATCCTACATACTATCGGTCTGATGAATATGAACATACCGAGTACTCTACACATTACAATACTTTCCCTGGCATACTCAACCATAATTCAATCACAACTTCCAATACATTACTATACCGAGTCTACTACAATCCTTAAATTACCGATACAGTTTGGAACTTTCCATTTCGCAATACATTACAAATACAATCCCTATTATACAACTACCCATGCTTACATAGCAGTCCCCGTCCTACTCTCTCGAACGGTGGTCGGCTTCGGGTACCTGCACACTAAAAACGTTCCCCCTAGGGGGTCAGCTTACGCTGAATATGAATTTCGCATATACCGCGTGCTAACCGCGGTACGCCGACTACTTGGGGTCGGATATACATGGAGTTCATTTTACATGCATACATACATACTCATGCTACAAAAATTACAATCGAAAATACCTACGTACACATACAAGGTTCAACACTTACTAAGGAAGACAATTCGATAGTCACCCGTTCGCATTAGTTATTCATTCATTATTCTTTCGCTGCATTACTCACTACTCTGTTCGTACCGTGCCTAATACTCGCTACTCTACTCATGCTCGCTCCTTACTCTTACATACTCGTCACTCCATGTTCAATACCTTACTCGTACACGATCCTTACTCCGTACTCGTTACTATACTTGCGTATACTTGCTACTCCACACTCCATACTTACTCATACGTACTCAATACTCGATACTTACTCATACATACTCAATACTCGGTACTCGTTACATACTCATACTCACTTCTTACTCAGTACTCATTACTTTACTCATACATACGCAATACTCAATACTCATTACTTTGGCCTCTGGGCGGAGTCATACACAAGATTCACCACCGGACCTACAATACGAGGGCTATACGCTTAGCTCCTCAAATACTCAAATGCCCGTTTTTACCGGACTACTCAAATTCCCAACACTCTTCTCTCAGAGTACAATACAATCTCATGGATTAGCCTAGAAGTATCTCTCTTGATGACCTCCACTAGCTTAGGGAATTACAACCGACTAGTATCCTCAGATTTAAGGGTTTCCCCAACGTATCGAATACTCTCATGTTCGGGACAGTACCTACATCAGTCGGGTCCTCTCATAATGGGTCGACTAATTACTAAGGGGTTTGGAGATCCCTCGTTATTCTCTACTACTCTCATGGTTCATGTCTTGCACCAAGATTAATTCCTCTAATAGAGGTTACTCATATACTCCCACTACTTATTGTTTATGGTTGAATTATTTCGGTTCTCCTACCGTTATCGGAAGGTTATTACTCCCGTACACTCTCTCACATTCTAGTGAGTTCGTTGGTTTACGTTATCGTTTATTGATTCGTTGGTTTAGTGCGTTGTTACTGTTCCATTGGTTTACAACATGACTCTTACTACGAGTCGCTACACAACAAGACTCATCTATGAGTCGGTCTACGCACTAAGTGAAGCCACTCAATCAATCAAGAAGGGTTAGCTCACACAACATACAACAAGACATACAGAAAGGCAATAAACCGTTTTCATGCTTTAGTCTTGATTAGCCGGCATACAGCACACAAATCAACGTAACTCGGTTAGCATACGGGGCATGAGAAAATCATACCTTTCACCGGAGTTAGCTCTACCGTGTGTTCCCTTGTCCCTTGGTTCACACTCGTTCCACTGATAATGTTCCAACATTATTATTAATACTATACTCTTACGATTCACAAATAATTACTACTCCCGTACTTACCCCATTATCCCGGTGTACTTAATGTTCTCATACTCTCAACTTACTTGGTTACTTTTTATACTTGTTTTCCTACTCATATACTTACTTTCTTACCTTTACTACTTCATTTATAGTGTACTACTACATATATATATGCATATATGTATATAGACATATATATATACATATGATTATTATAATCATATAATAAAATAATTTTTTTGACTCGACCGAACTTGCAAGTCCGGTCGCAAGTCCGGTCCATTCCAGTAGCTCGCATTACGGGAGAATTTTCTGGTCCGACCGAACTTGCATGTCCGGTCGCAAGTCCGGTCCATTCCAGAAGGTTTCAGACGGGAAAATTTTCTGGTCCGACCGAATTTGCAAGTCCGGTCGCAAGTCCGGTCCATTCCAGAAGGTTCCCGTCTTTGTGATTCTGGGCTCGACCGAACTTGCAAGTCCGGTCGCAAGTCCGGTCCGGCCCAGTACTTCAGGTTAAAAATCTGTTTTCGGTTCCCTTCTTTACCCATTGCTTCCCCAATCTTCCTACATGTAATCCCACATGTTTTAGTGCCACTTAGGCTTCCTAAAATACCTCAATTCACCCACCAAATCCATTACTAAATCCATCGATTAACTTACACAATTCCCTCACTTCTTTTCCAACACTTGTATCAGTTTTTGTTACACTTATGCTACAGATTTTGAAACTCAATTCTCACATCCAATACTTCTACTACCAATACCATTACTAGCATCCCAAATACATTTCCACGCAATTACGACATCTATACCCAAGCCCAACATTCATTTCACTCAATCTTATACTCTAATTTTTCCTAGTTTCCCCAATGCATTCCATAAGCTGTTTGCTACAGATTTTACACTCCTATACCCTTATACTACAAGTACCAATCCATGGTTACTAAACACCCTTACTAACTCCAATACACACCTTGGTTCTCCCATTCACCAAGTCATTCTTAATACACAATTCCTACTAAAATTTCGCCATGGTTCACCTACTTTCCTTACTTATCCACACATATCCTTTCTCATCAAATTCATCCCTATTCTAGCCAAACCACAAGGGTTCTACCAGCACACATACAAAATCTCAATACACCAATATTTCCTCAATTACAATACCAATACATCATTACTTCCTCAAATAGCAATACTAATACACATACACCATTCATTTGGCTCTAAGGCCTACAAATCCACATCCTTGCTCACAAATACCAAAGTTTCCACAACTACAATACTAGTACAATGGTTTAGGTTCTTTTATTTGTTTACCCATTCCCATTACACCAATGCATTAAATTAAGCATTGAGAAGGAGCTCTTACCTTGAGCTTATATTTTCCTTCTTTCTTTTCCAATCCTCCTCTTCCTCTCTTCCTTTCACCAATCGGTCAAATTGGTATGGAGTTGTCAAACTCCATCCCAACACCCAAGAAACACAAAAATGCATTTTAATTATCCTTCTAAACCCTTAGAGAATTCTAATTCATTAAAAAGGGCTTAGAGCACAAGTTAGGGTTTTACCTTTGGAGATCTTTGAGAGGGATTCTCACCCTTGAATCAAGAAGGGGTTACTCCACCATTGGAGGGTTGAAACAATGCTCCAAAGCAAGAGAAAAAACAAGGTAAGAGAGAGAGGCAAAATTGGTCATACCAAAGAGATGGAGAAAAGTGAGGTCTTTCATAGAGATTTTTACCTTGTCGGAAAGAGGAGACTCCAAGCTCCATAATGGTGTGCTTTTCTCTTCAAATGGGGAATACCCATGGAGATGAAACTCATCCTTTTCGAATTTTGAAAAGAGGGAATGATAGAGGAGGATGAGGGGATTACAAATATGTAATTATTTTTGAGTTTGGAGCATGAATGGAGCTTGTACAAGGAGAGGAAGTAGAGGCAGCCATGGAGGGACTCCATTTTCGCCCAGCACCGAGAGAGAGAGGGAAGGAAATCAGTGGAGAGAGGTGAGGAAGAAGAAGAAAAGTGAGAGGAGAGAAAGGGAGGGAAATGTTTTATGCTTTTGCTTTTTACTTTCCTCTATCTTCCTTCTCTTCCTTTCTTTCTTTATTACTAGCTTAGGGTGTGTGTGAGTGGGTTGACTCCCAAAATAAAAACCGGCCCCACTATATTAGTAAGCTGGAGTGTTTTTCGTCTTTTACAGAAAACGCTCGTTATTTTACCCGGTTTGGACACTATTCACTAACCGGGTCCGTTTTCCGGAATTTTCTCATTTCTTTATTTTTATTGGTTATCAAGCCTCCGTTAGTGCTTAATAATAGTTACTTAATGATTTATAATTTTTATGGGTTCGTTTGACCCCTTAAAATCACGTTTTTCTTGTTTTCTCGAAAAAACGTGCGCTAAAGCTCTATTAGCGTTTTAATATCTTATTTGGATCCGTTTTCTTCGGGAATCGTTCCCGTATACTAATTAGGCATGAATAAGCCTTAGGAATCCTTACGATACTATAACCGAGGTCTCGTACCTCCTATGGTTATTTAACGCTTATTTTAGCGTTTTCCGCTTTCTAAGCGTTTTTCTCATTTCTTTTGGATTTACTTTCCTTACCAAAATTATTTAGGCACTATTAGGCCCTTAAATACTATATTAAAATATTCTAATCACCATATTTAAGTTCGGGGTATTTCACCAATAGTTACTTCTAGTTTTAACATCAATACTTACACTTACCATCCTTTTCTTTTCATAAAGGTTTCCGCTATTATATCTCGTCGAGTCATATAATTAGGGACCAGAACAGTGCCTAAACTCATGCATCTATCAAGTGGTCCATTTTCCGTATAAGTGAAGGGTGGGAGGTCATGTTAATTGGTATACTGTCTACCTCTTCATGTGTTATCTCCATTTTTTGTACAACAATGTTAGGCAACAACTCTTGAAAATCAAAATTGCATGAGAGCTTCTCGTGTACTTCATCCACACTTAATACGCACTATTTTAATATCAATCACCTGCTAACCATCTAAGTGGGCTTAATAAATATGAGAGCCTTATAGCTGCATGCAATTGATTAGGCAAGGTTTACGATCCTGACAATTAGTACCGACATACTACTTCTCACATTACAAAAACACTCATAGATTGATGATTATGAGATTATGTAATATGTATCGAAATAACCGCTCCTCCTTGATCTCTGCTTACTCTCGATTTGTATTAGAAGTTTAAATCCGAATAACCAATCAACATAAGAGAGAGTGAAAAGCTATCGCCCATGCGCAAATTAAAATTCCACCAACACAAAAGATATAAAACCTTCACAACTAAGAATTTGGATTATCCTGACGAAAAGTAGAGACGTGACTTCTACTTTAAACATAGGGTGAAGGTAGCTAGTAGTAATTACAATAAGTTATAGCTAATGTTTACAATTAGTGGCCTTAGCGGTTCTTTCTATGATTTTCTTACTATTTATGGGGAGAAGTCCAGTCTAAATCATCACGAAAATTTTCTAGTAAAATGAATTATTGTGTTAGATTTTAGATTAGGATACCTACTCTCGAGGGTAGTGGAATAATCTGGATCGTATTTTTATTCGTTGTCAACCGCATTGTCTTTCCCCTCATAATGAAATCTCCCCTTATACTAGATGGAAGATGCCACAACGGATCATCCTTTTGCTCATTGTCAACTAAATTGTTCTTTCCCTTATCGTTCAACTGATAAGTCTCCCCAACTACTAGGTGGAAGATGCCACAACAACTCGTTTTTTGCTCGTTGTCAACCGAATCGGCCTTCCCCTCATTGTTAACTGATGAAGTCTCCCTGCCTGGCAAGCGGAAGTCACCACAACAACACTCCCACGTTATCCATGACCTAAGTACCTTAACACAACTCTCTCTGTATTTAGTGGAAAATATGTGTATATGTGTCTTGTATCCTAGAAAAATGATTTCAGAGCCTCATATGTAATAATAAAAGGAAAACGTAAACCAATATGTATATCCTTATAAACCAATAACTTTACTACTCATATCCCGAGATAGGATGTAGGTATCTCAGCCATAAAAAGTTTCATATTTTGCGATGTACCCCAATTTTGAAACTCGTTCTTCATATGTCACATCATAATTTACAATGTACTCCTATACCTAGGGGTGGCAATTTTTACCAACCCGAAAACCCGACCCAAACCTAACCTGTAAATAACGGATATGAGTTAAGATTATTGACCCATTTAATTTTTGAGTCAGGTATGAGTTACCTATTAAATATATGGGTTAAGTATGGGTTAAATTTAAAAGTTCTAACCCAAATTCAACCCGACATGTTTACTTAATTTAATTAAAAATAAAAAAATTTCAAAATATGTAAATATGTTACTTTGATATGTATTATTTCAATATATATTAGTATAATAGTAAATAAAAATAATATCACTTCTTTAGGCCTACACAAATATATTTTTTGAATCAAAATACATTATGTAGGCCATCTATATCCACCATTCACTCTTTTGTTTAAAACCCAAATAATATGTCATTCATTCTTGTATCCCAAACTCAACCGTTCACACACCATTTCATCCGCACTATGGATTAAGATTGTCGACCCATTTAAAACATTGATATTTGAAAAAATGGCACACTATGATTCGAAATAAATGACCGTCATGTGCATGCTTTTAGGGACAACTAGTCATTCTGCAGGAAAAACAAGAGTATTTGTATTTAAACGGGTTAAACGTGTTGGTTTGGGTTTTATGATTTTATAAGGGTTGGGTACGGGTTGAAAATTCGTAACCCGATTAACTTTGGGTCGGGTATAGTTCAATACAATTTTAATCGGGTTGGGTATGGGTGAGCTTCAACCCGACCCATCAACCCAAATTGTCACCCCTACGTTGTGTCATAAAATGACCTTGAATAATGAATACTTTACCCCTGACATTGCGAACCATTTTCAAGTTCGCAATATGTCATTTTCTTATTTGAGGGCATTTATGAATTTTCCAGATAAAAACTAAATACTTTACTGATTGAGGCAAACAAGTTTGGTCAGGATTACTATCCCAGGAATCGTAATGGTTTCACTGCAGAAATCCAATATTGTTGCAACTTGGATTCAACCATTACATTTATGGTTAGAAAGGTGAACCACGTAGATATAGTACTATCACTAGTACAACAAAGGCCTATTTTGGCGCCCCTATTTCGGTGGTTGTTAGCTAACAACCGCAGAAATATGTGCCTTTTTTATAGACACAGAACTTTCAGAGCCCTATTTTGGCGGTTCCTTGCTAAGAACCGCCGAAATAGATTGTTTTCCCGATTATTTTTGATGAAATTTTTATAAACCATGCCACTGCCTTTCGCGCCTCTGCCTTCTTTTTTTCGACCCTTCACCTCTCTCTCTTTCTCTCTCTCTCTCTCTCTCTCTCTCTCTCTCTCTCTCTCTCTCTCTCTCTCTTCATTCTCTCTCACTCACGTAAATTTGCAACCCTAAGCTTTGGGCCTCCACCTTCATTCTCTTCTTGTGTATGCGTCGTCGAACTGCTACATCTTGCTCACCAGATTGAAGACGGGGCTGAAGCAGTTCATTCCGAACTGGTAATATACTCAAACTTATCTTTTTCTCTTTGGCGAACAAGGAACATACATGCTCGCGCCTTTTCATTATCTTCTTTGTGTCTGCTGCATCTCCCTCTCTTCATTCTCTTCGCTCATGGTATTTTTGCGATTGGAGAACAAGGAACATGCTCTGCGCGACTCTTTTCATGCTCTACGCCTCTCACAGTTTGCAACCCTAACTGGCGAACAAGGAACATGCTCTATGCCTCTATAATCTCTTCACTTACTGTAATTTTGTGATCAGAATATTCGTTTGTGTACTTGTTTGTGTATGTGTACTGGTTTATGTGTTGTGTACCGGTTTGTGTACTGGTTCGTGTATGTGTACTGGTTTGTGTAGTGTATACTAGTTTATGTATGTTTACTGGTTTGTGTAGTGTATACTGGTTTGTGTATGTGTACTGGTTTGTGTAGTGCACTTGTTATATGTAGTGTACTGGTTTTCCTTCCTCTTTTTTGTGTATTGGTTTATGTACTGGTATTAAGGTTGCAAACTATATCAACCTCTATTCATTCTCAGCTTGTGTTTGCGCCTATACAGAGACGAATCACTGGAACTGCTGCATCTTCCCGAGGTTGAAGACGGGCCAGAGAACGATATTTTTTTTTAAAAAAAATACACCTATTTCGGCGGTTGTTAACAAGGAACCACCGAAATAGGTGTGTTTTTTTTTATTCTAACGGGCGCCTATATCGGTGGTTGCTAGCTAGGAACCGCCGAGGTAGGATTACACACATATCTTGGCGCACCTCATTTCGGCGGTTCAGAACCGCCGAAATAGGTCCAAAACAACCGCCGAAATAGACCTAGTTTGTACTAGTGTATGTATCATTCAAATATGTACTTGCAATATAATATGTAAAATTAGTAGGGCACAAACATTGTTCCCAAAATGAATGTCTTAGTTGTTCGGGGTGTCGACTATCATTTTTTTACGTTTGCACCACCACATTTCATCATATTCTAAATGGTTTAATGAAATAAAAAAATACTACACTAGTAAAATTTACTATTCATCAACTTCAAGCTTTTTAATTGTGCTAAATACCATATATCATTTTATGAAGCAAAAAATTACAGCTATAAATTATTACATGTGTAAAATATGAGAAGTGTTATTTGCAGTCAAGTTAGTACTACATTGCAACCACTTAACGTAAGTTTAAAAACTAACAACAATATTAAAAAATAGTAAACTTTTTACTAGTTCATAATTTACAACAATTTATTTATAAAAATGTAAATTTTGTCAAAGATGGCAAAAAAGGAAAAACATAGCCTACCGCAGCTGCACAGAAGACAGTCGACGAGGGGCTACAAGCTCGAGAGCCGTTGGGCGGCCACATAAGGTCCAATTAGTGAGTGGCTAACTGGCTATTCTCACCCCTGTTGCCAGACGATCCTGTTTAGGGTCATTTCCCAGGCAACCGCTATTTGCAATTTGTTTAAGTTATCTAACATTGCTTAAATTTTCCCCTTAATTTGTAGATGGTTGGAGTGATTACGGCACGCGCATTCGTTTGCATCAGCCAACGATCTTAAACCCTCCACCATAACCTTAAAATCTATCGAGTCATTGGCGACATTATAAAGTATAGAACGAGCTAAAAAAGATTACCTTATAAACGACACACCCTAAAAACCACCATAGGACAGGTAAAATGTCAAAGACTTATTTTAGGGTTTGTAGTGAAGAATTTAGGATCTAACGAAAACTGCCGAGTCAATGGTGGGTGTTGGTACAATGTAATAATTAGCCCCGCCTTAACCATGTTGTCAAGAAGACTAACCATATTTCCACCTTCCTGACCACATGTACAGCAAGAGCCGGCTCCCGACACGAAGAAACTAGTCCCTCCAAGTCAGGACCCCGACCCTGAGGAGATCAAGTCCCTTGTCACCAGGCCAAACTCAACTAGGTTGCACCAGTTTTGACTCCGATCACACTCTATCACCACTTTGACCCCGACACCACGAAAGCACTCACGACTTAGCACGCGTGTCTTTGACATTCAGTCTCGTCAATCACATCGGACAACCCGTCATTACCAACTCAGACACTCCGTCATTACCAACTCGGACACCCTTCTCACACACCATTAATACCATATCCTTTCCATGATTAAGAGGAAACCAAGAAAGGGAAGCTTCATCCCTGACAAGAGTCATCCTGAATGACCTCCATCTTTCGTGGAAGCAACATGCATCACCAATTCGGTTAGGAGACGGCCAGCAGGCTGAGAAGACGAGTCAGCCTACTTGTCTTCTTCTCTATAACTAGCAATAGATGCCTCATTTATTAACGCACTCATACTGTACTCTCTCTCTCTCTCACTTGTATTCTCCCAATCCTACTAAGACCTTTGTCAACCCCGGTGGACTTGATCATTCACTATCGAACAACGTAAATCTTTGTATTCTCTCATTGTGGCTAACCATAAGTCACAAGTCTCATGTGTACCTCACTCCTTAAGATTTAATCTAAACCCCTAACCGAGATTACTCTTTAACAAGTCTTAGTGATGACATTATAAAGTATAGAACGAGTTAAAAAAAGATTACCCTAAAAACCACATTGGATAGTTAAAACGTCAAAGCTTATTTTAGAGTTTATAGTCGAGGGTTAAGGGTTTAATGAACCTAAACCACTCCTAAAAAATTTCCCGAGTCATGACCACACTACACAGTATAGAACAGTTAAAAAAAGATTAAGCTATAAAACACACACCCTAAAAACTACTATAAGACAGTTAAAATGCCGAAGACTTATTTTAAGGTTTAGGGTTGAGTCCACACGATCTTCTAAAATTTGCTTCAATTTCGTCTTGAAAATCTTCAATATCACCCTAATAGTAGAACGGTATAGAAATATTAGTTAAAAAAATTGAAAATGCATTTTAGGGTAGTAGACAACATGCTACGTACCGAAGACACAACCACTAGGCAGTTGTCCCAACCTTATAGTCGTTGGCTGGCTATCCTTGTTGTAGCCGTTGGGCGGTTGTCTCAGTCTTAGACGCTAGGCGGCTGACCGGCTGTACCAAGTCTAGCCCCAGGGCGATTGTGCCTTGTGTAGCCGCTTGTCGGCTGCGTTGTGACTGGTTTACAACTTCTCTCAGATCTTGCATTTTTGCATCTTGAAGATCACTAAACTATTGTTTCTCATATCTATCGCCCCGTCTCTTTGGTGACTGAAAATAGTTGCATGCAGTTAAAATATTGATATGAGGTGCCCACGGTTTCAGGACATGTGTTTTCGTGTTAAAAACCGGTCAGGGGCTGTTCCGAACCCTGTATTCACTTTGGATTCGCTCAAAAAAATCGGTTCCAATCGTTCCGGTGGTTTCGGTTCTGGAACCGGTTCCATACGGTTCCAGATTTGGGTGTCAAGAAACTGGAGCCGACCGACCCATCCCCTTGGGTCAGTTGGCTCCAGTTTCTTCTTTTTAACGCCGATTTGAGATCCGTTTGCGCGCTTACTCCTAGATAGGTTATTCCTCAAGTTTATAATCTTAAAAGTGTAATAACAAAGACTTAGAATTTTTTATTGAATCTGCAAAAATTAAGGAGCAAAGAGAATTTTATATATGGTACCTCTGGAACATCCGCCGGCGTCCCGCCACCGCATCCACTGCTGCCTCCACGTGGTCTTCCTCTTGTCGACATCTATAGTATATTATTATTACTACTCGGTTGCTACACCGTTTTACATACACAATCACAAATATATAAGAAAGTTAACCACTAGCAATAAAGATATTCATAGATTTTTTCTAGGTCACGAATCCTCACAGACGTTTCCCCGTATTCCCAAATATCCTATGCTCATATTCTTGACCCTATCCTTCATCAGAGCGTAACTACGCTCTGATACCACTTTTTGTAACACCCCTAATCCTAAACCTGTAATAATGTCGCAAGTCGTAGCATAATAAATATAATTCGCAGCGGAAATAAAACTATCTACCTTGGTGTTACACGCCGTTACTCACCCTTGTGAGTAACAAGGCATCCTTACTCCTTCCAACAATCTCAACTCCTCACGCTGTGATGAACAGATACTGAGCACTCTAATTATTACAAACCAAATCCAAACTAAATGAGCAACTAACTGAGTACAACAAACTCCTTATTACAATACCAAAATAAAACTTAAGAGTGTTTATTGGAAACACATCTGCTACCCTGTAACCCGCACTCCGGCTTGAGTCTTCTTCAGTAACCTGAAATGTTTGGCCCATTGAAGGGCTCAGCAATCGAAATGCTGGTATGCTAAATGTAGTCCTAAGTCATCTAGATTCCTTAAGTCGTTTTAGCCATCTTGATATTAGATTCTTTACAAGATATACCGGTTTACAATAATAACAAAATAACTGTAAATACCAAACACATAACAGTTCACCTGCAAACATCAGTGCATCATAGTACACAACAACCAAATAATCAGACACCAATAATCCATAATAATAACCAATCAAGATACGAATAGTAATTAACTGTACTTGTTAGTTGGCCACCCCCCTTATCCTTTAAACCAATCACTTAACCTTTTCCAATCAAATTCCACCTCAGGCGTCATGTTAAGACAACCCTTAATAACTTATCAATGGACAGTATGTCCCCTGGGTTCCAAAGGAACCGTTACCAGCTGACCTTATGGCCCTGGATAATTGACCGATCCAGTCGAACCTGTGCACCAACGGTAGTGCCCTCCGCCATCATCGAATGTGACTGATGGATTTCCTTGAGTGACTCCCCATTGAAGTCTCTCGTAGTGATCACGATGCGCAACCAGAAAGTCAAAACAGTGTGGATTCCTCTCTTTATAAGTTAGCCCTTTTGTCAATGATACAATATCCAATCCTTGAGTTAAGACTATAACAGTTGACCATCAGTTAGGTTCAATATACCTAGAGGTGAGTTAGTCTTGTTCCAGTTTAGATGTATAAACTTCCAGTCATAAGACGTTCGCGTATAATTAAAACGCAATAGTGTTGAGCAATACAATATACAAAATAATATACATAAAATCACAGATATCGCTCTTAACAATTAAACACCCACGTCTGGACCTTAGGAAAATCCTTAGGACATTCAGACCACACAATTAACATACAGTTCACCAAGTAACTGCTAGCTTGACACATTCTGTTCAGTAGTTCCTCCCCGTATGCTGTTATATAAACATGCAATAACGGGTAATATTAATATAACTATTCACTAAATATTACAGTACTGTCATTGTAGAGTTTATACTCGTAGTATACTAACTTTGTATGTTCTTTATTTCCCCCTGTTATTTAACAGTGGTTCTAGGTAGTCCATCAGTTCATTATTTTATGTAGGATTCACATGTGATAATGAATTTCCATTGTACTGTATATCTGTATTTCATAAATCATGTATCCATAATTATTTCCACTTAGTCCATATATCAATATCTTTTGGTTATTTTTATTATAACCACAATTATCTTATAAACCTTATATTATACTTCATGGTGTATCATAATACATAGTTTTAATTCCTTTCTTTATTAAATTACAAAACCAGCCATAATAATTCGGTATTTATATTTTGTACCCAACAACATTTATTAATTACCAAAATAACCATATAACTTTTATAATTTACTAATTACCCATATTAACTTTCGGAAATTGCAAAACAATTATATTAATCTTTATAAATTACCAAATGACCACATATACTTTCGGTCTTAATATATATATTTCCTTTATTTACAATTTAACCCCGAAACTTTATATAAGTTACATATTAACTTATAAACAATAGTTTTAACATTTAATTTTATTAAATAACCGAAATGGCACATATATTTTTATAAATTATAGTTTCGCCCCTTATTCCATTCGGTTTTATATTTAAACTTTTCTAAATTACATATTCACCCCAAAACTTTTATAACTTAATATTTATGTCATAAATCATTCTAACCCAAATTTTTTGGTCAACACTTTGACCAAGACTTAATTTCATAATTAATACTTTAATATACCCATAAATTCATATATAATTCGGTTATACTTCCAAACTTCCCAATAATTACAAAATAGTCCCAAAACTTTATAAAATGTTATTTTAACACTTAACCACTTATTTAAATTCACCAAAATTAATAATATTAATTCTTACCTTATATTATATCATAAATATACCAAACAACTCCTTATGTTCTCGGCAATTGTTATTTGTACACCAAACTTTACAAAATTTACATTTTAACCACATAACTTATTAAACTAGCCATTTAAATACTTGTAGCTATTTTTTAATACTCCCAAAATTTATAATATAAGCTAATATACTTACACACTTCAAAAATCACCAAATAATACATTTAATTCTCGGCTGTAGCAAATTCTTATCATATGGTTTCAAAACTTGATTTAAACTTTATAATATATACATATAAATGTATATAAGCCATATAACACTTCTAAAAATTATTTTAATGACTTAGAATGATTATAACCTCAAAATAGAACAAATAACTCTTAGACAATTCAGTTTAATAATATGTGTTTCATATTTAATTTTTGTGACACAATTTTATACCTTAAGGTAATAATCTTACCTTATATGTTATAAATTATTTTCTTGGCATTACAACCCAATATTTTCAGCCTTAATATTACTAAGGTTCTTACATAATTTTTATACCAAAGTTTGAAGCTTAAATCAAACTTAAGCTTATTAGACCTTAATTACAGAAACTTACTCCTTAAATCAAGACAATTCTTGTACATGATTTCTCCTTGAATTCCAAGCTCTTCCAATGCTATTTTGATGAAGAGAATTCGGCCTCCTTGAATAGATTTAGAGATCCATTTGTTAGACTTCTAACAAGGATTTATAAATAATATTTGGAGTCGTTTTACAAGAGTTTACCTTAGGAATTTAACAAGGTATTTTTGGTACACCTTGGGATGATTGTAGATCCAAGTTTCCTTCATGAAATAATGAAGAGAATATAGATTTAGAAGCTTAAAATTTTCGGTAATAGCTTAAGGAATTTATTTAGGATTTTTAACATGAAAATATACCTTAACTTGTTCTTATTGTTCCTTGTGTTGTTGTTGAATCTAGGAACCTCCTTGGAGAACTAAAGCTTGGTGAAACCTTGGATGGTTGCTAGGTAGATTTTGCTTCAAGACTTAGTATATTTAACTAGGAAAATTACATTAAAATGGTGTTAGAACTTAGAACACCATTAATGGAGTTTAGAAGCTCTAAGGAGTAAACTAGCAAACGAAGGAGAAAAGAGAGAGTAGAAGACTTACTCAATTCGGTGGGAGAGGGGCAAATGGAAATGAAACTCACGTATGGTATTAGAAGGAGGTTTAGGAATGAATCAATTTCTTTTGATAAAACAATTGTCAAATTTGACTAGACTTTTCCTTTGTTTATTCCTTTGATTATTGGCTCAATAAATGACCTCAATTCATGCTAGACTTTCGGCTGGTTGTCAAGAAATAATGAAGGCTTTGATTGATAATTGAAACTAGAAGACAAAGGCAAGGTAGGCTAGGTATTTCTTTGGCATTTTAACTGTTGATTTTGTCCTTGTTTTCCTCTTGATTGCTCACGGTAATATGGCTGTTTGGAGACTGATTTCTTTGACAATTGGAGACATGCTCACATGCCTAGGTTGGTAGATGATTTAGCTTGATTTTAATAAGGCAATCAAGCCTTATTTTCTTGCTTCAAAATCGGTAATGGGTGCTGTAACATGTCACTTGATTTTTGTTTATGTTGGACAAGAGATCATGCTAGTTAGGTGGTGACTTATTTTGACTAGATAATTAGCAATCAAATTCCTCCACTCCCTTAGTCATTATCGGCAGTATTGGGCTACAACATGCCTGTTTTATTTGTTTTGTTACAAGGCACATGTATAAAGTAGCTCTAGGTACTTACTTTAGCATTTTAATTTCATTACTTTGTCTAACTTATTCTCTTGTTGTTTCTTTGCAGGAAAATCGGCAATGGAGGTCTAAATTGACTGAATTTATTTGACACATTATCTTATGGCACATGCTAGATGAGTCACCATTCCATAAGACATAATTTTTGTTAAAATCATGTCAAATGAGACCTTAAATGGCGCTCAACATGGAGATTAATTGGAATTGATTTTTGATTTAATTCCTGTCACATTATATTTTACTAAGACCATATTATAACATGTTATAAGACACAACATTTAATTGGTACATTTATACCAAGGTAAAAGATGAAAGTTCTAAGGTAAAAATGTTGATTTTAGGTACCTTTTTGACTCAAAAATCGTCCCTGGTTGTGCTATGATTTTAGCACTGGCATTAATTGATTTATATGGTCAATTTATCCCCTTTTAATATTATCAACTCGTGGCTCCTCAAAAATTTCAAGGTAATTGCGTAGAACGCATTTTTGTGACACCCGAAGGTGCGTTTTCGTGCTTTAAGGATTTTCTGGAAAATAAGTAGTCGCTATGAGTTTCAAGTGTTTATAAACATTGTTTATAGTCAATAAAATATTTTAAGGTGTTATATTGAGTTATATGGGGTTATATCAAGTCAAAACATAATTCCCGGGCTAACCGGGGCAAAAAGGAGCGTTAAGAAATTTCTCCGAGCACTTTATTTATTTTTGTAAAAGTGGCTTGATAATTATCTTTAGAATGATGAATAATGATGTTAGGAACTCTAAGAATAAATTTTATTGGAGTTTGTGCCACCTCAGCACTCCTCCGGGGCATTCCCGGGGGTTTATGGGACCCCCATAAGGCATCTCCTAGCACTTTGCGTTTAACTGAGACTTTAGTGTGAGGACTTCATCTTAAATGTTTATTAAGGTGTTATGGTGAATTTGGAATGAAGTGTAATGCTTTACTTCATCCTATAATGTATTTCCGGGACTTTCGGGCCTTAAGGGTCTTTAAGGGAACTCCCGGGCATATTGTATTTTTACTCAGTTTTAGATGAGGTCCTGTATTATAAGGGTCATATAATGATCCTAGGTTACCTTCATATGAGGTTTATAGCTTATATAACTTGTTTAGCTTAAGGTCGGGCTTTAACGCACATTTTTGACCTTAAGGAGTTTAGGTGCGTTTTAACGCCCAAGTGTTATATACTTTCTTAGGGTTTAATAATCCCCTAAATAATATATATTTACCATTATTTAATTATTTAAATGTTAGGGGTATTTCAGTCTTCTTCTCTATAAGTAGTAATAGATGCCTCATTTATTAACGCACTCATACTGTACTCTCTCTCTTCTCACTTGTATTCTCCCAATCCTACTAAGAACCTTTGTCAACCCCGGTGGACTTGATCATTCACTATCGAACAACGTAAATCTTTGTATCTCTCTCATTGCCGCTAACCACAACTCGCAAGTCTCATGTGTACCTCACTCCTTACGATTTAATCTAAACCCCTAACCGAGATTACTCTTTAACAAGTCTTAGTGATGACATTATAAAGTATAGAACGAGTTAAAAAAAGATTACCCTAAAAACCACCATTGGATAGTTAAAACGTCAAAGCTTATTTTAGAGTTTATAGTCGAGGGTTTAGGGTTTAATGAACCTAAACCACTCCTAAAAAATTTGTCAAGTCAATGACCACACTACACAGTATAGAACGAGTTAAAAAAGATTAAGCTATAAAACACACACCCTAAAAACTACTATAAGACAGTTAAAACGTCGAAGACTTATTTTAAGGTTTAAGGTTGAGTCCACATGATCTTCTAAAATTTGCTTCAATTTCATCTTGAAAATCTTCAATATCACCCTAATAGTAGAACGGTATAGAAATATTAGTTAAAAAAAATTGAAAAATGCATTTTAGGGTTATAGACAACATGCTATGTGCCGAAGACACAACCACTAGGCAGTTGTCCCAACCTTATAGTCGTTGGCTGGCTATCCTGTTGTAGCCGTTGGGCGGTTGTCCCAGTCCTAGACGCTAGGCGGCTGACCAGCTGTACCAAGTCTAGCCCCAGGGCGATTGTGCCTTGTGTAGCAGCTTGTCGGCTGCGTTGTGACTGGTTTACAACTTCTCTCAGATCTTGCATTTTTTGCATCTTGAAGATCACTAAACTATTGTTTCTCATATCTATCGCCCTGTCTCTTTGGTGATTGTAAATAGTTGCATGCAGTTAAAATATTGATATGAGGTGCCTACGGTTTCGGGACATGTGTTTTCGTGTTCAGAACCGGTCAGGGGCTGTTCCGAACCCTGTATTCACTTTGGATTCGCTCAAAAAATCGGTTCCAATCGTTTCGGAGCGGTTCCGGTTCTGGAACCGGTTCCATACGGTTCCAGATTTGGGTGTCAAGAAACTGGAGCCGACCGACCCATCCCCTTGGGTCAGTCGGCTCCAGTTTCTTCGTTTTAACGCCGATTTGAGATCCGTTTGCGCGTTTACTCCTAGATAGGTTATTCCTCAAGTTTATAATCTTAAAAGTGTAATAACAAAGACTTAGAATTTTTTATTGAATCTGCAAAAATGAAGACAAAGAGAATTTTATTATATGATCCACTGCTCGTAAAACCTTATTAGGTAAAAACCCTTAGAAAACCCTAATAAGAAAAGAGTACAGCTACTAAAATGTTACATGATTTCAATTTGAAAGTCTAAAAAATATTAGTGGAAATAATGTAATACTAATACATTCTAAAAGATTACAGATAGAAGTCCCTAAGTGGTGTTTTCCCCGTTCATCTCATACCAATCATCATGTTGCCCTTCGTACTGTAATGCGTGTGCTTGGGATCTCAGCTAGGCTAAGTCCCAATCATACTTCTCAACACAATCCTTGAATGAGTCCGGTGCAAGGCTTGATCTTTTCGTCCAATAGTCGTTTACCTGCACTAAACGCTGACTCCGAAGCAACGGTTGATGCTCGAATTGCTAGCACATCTCTGCCTATCTTGCAAGGATGGGGAACTTGCCTTCATGGGCTTGCCACCACTTAAGAAAATCTATATCACCATCATCATCATCAAAACTAAAAGTGAAGTTAAGATATCAGCAGAAGTACAAAATCCGGAACCCATTGAACAGATTTTGGCCTTTTAAAATACTAGAAATCAAAGTAAATCTTCTGCTACAGTGGCGTGGTAGTTTTAGAAGAGGAACCACTAACACTACCACTAGCAGAAGAAAGCTCATCCGACGATACTTTGAAGTGTACTCATCATGTAGGCTTTGAAGGCTTCATTAACCTTTCTACATATTCCTTAACATAACCATCCTTGGGTGGACCTCCTGGAACAATACTATAATAATAATCAAGCAAATTTATTAGACATCATATCAAAAATAACATCACTAATCCCATCACATACTTGTTCTCATGCAAAACAAGGAAGCTACTAATGCATTCATTTTATGACAAGATGCCCATTAGTTCATAAACTATGAAAAATACCTTAGTTGCACTATCAAACTTTTAAAAATGTTGCACACAACATTAATTTTTTCCCAAATGATGGACTCATTAATTCTTGATTGATGAACAACCATAGTGTGTTACAAACTAGTCAAAATGGGTTGGTGTTTCTTAGTCTTAACTAGACCTGGCAATTTTGACCCAACCCGAAACCCCACCCGAACCCAACCCATTTTTTGCGGGTTAGGTCTTGATTATTGACTCATCTATTTTTTGGGTTGGGTTAGGGTAATAAGCTAATTTTGTGGTTGGGTTAGGGTAGAGATCTTAACCCATGACCCAACCCGAAACCCGAAAAATATTTATATAATAAAATTTAAATATTAATTCACAATATATATATTATGTTCAAGATCAAGCTACCTTAGCCTTATGCCCAAGTGCAGTTGGACCATTCCACCTTTAATAATATCACATAATCTTAACTAAACAAATGGCCTAACCTATTGCATATCAAACAAGGAACCCAACCAGACCTTAACATAATGTTGAAAACCCAAATGCTCTTCGTCTTGTAGACTCACATCCATTTTTCTTCTCTATGTCGTTGTTCATGTCTATGTCGCTCTTCATCTCTGCCCAAGGTTGTTTTTCTAATTCTCACTACCATAGTTGTTCTTGAGAACATATGTACTTTAGATTATCTAGAAGGGTGAACAAGTAGTGATATGTATTTTTTGTAAGTAGGACTTGATTGTAGACCTCTTAGTGAATTCTGAAGCCAACAATACATATAGTGTGCTGCATAAAATTCCTTAATTGTTGGTAACGATTAAGTTATTGTGATTGTACTTTTCCCAGACATGAGTCACTCAATTTTAACAAGTGTAATTATTTTAAAACTATCAGTCATAGTTTGAGCTTTGAGCTCTCAGTTTTAAATTATTTCTAACTTTAGAAGATTTGTCTTTAGTATTTCTCTAATGCATAATGAAGATTTTCATTTTCTTTCCCCTTTTTGTTAAGGGCAATAGGATCAGTGCATATCTAGATAGGATTCCTCCCCAACATGGTAGAGCTTTAGGCTTAGATTGATAAATATAAACTTATGAAAATATGTGTTATTCTATTCATGGGAAATTGGTGCAGTACTTTTTACATTCTTTGCATAACATGGAATTTGTTTAAAGTTGAGTCGATCAAGCAAGATTACTTCTCTTCCTTTTTGGTCATCCTAATTAGATTTTTTTATTAATTTCTACTCATAATCCATTTAAATTATTGTATGCTTAAAAATGGGTTGGGTGGGTTGGGTTAGGGTTGAAGGATTTTAAAACGGGTTGGGTTAGGGTCATGATTTTCGGACCCATCCATTTTGGGTTGGGTTGGGGTTGATGAATTTTAAATGGGTTGGGTTAGGGTTGATATCAACCCAACCCAGCGACCCAAATTGCCAGTCTAGTCTTAACTAACAATTCATATATGGAGTTCCATCTAGTGGCGGTGTCGGGAGCAAAATGACGAGGACGTATACCGGCTTGCTCACACATTTTTTGTACTCATTTTTTAACAACATGTAATTTCCTAATTTTTCTCATAACATGTCTAAGTGGTTCTATTGTAGCAGTCAAGTTAGATAAACCATCTTGTACTCCCTCATATTCAAATTATTTGTCGTTTTAGACATTTTCACACTTTTAAAGAAAGGTTTAAAAAGACTAGTGTGCCCTTACTTTTTGTATGGGATGAATAAAAAAGTAAGTATACTTTATTGGTAAGATAAAAAAAGTAGAGAACAATCACAATAATAAATAAAATGTAAAAAGGGAAAAAGTAGAAAGTGGGATACAAAAAATCCAAAACGACAAGTAATCTGAACATAAATCTCAAGCCTAAAACAACATTTATTTTGAACAGGAGGGAGTACTCACAAATTTACAACATGTGCACAACATTGAACATGCAAATAATCTCCGTTATGCAAGAGTGTGAGCTTACTATTAGATTTTAAATAACCTACACACTTAACATTGTTTGAAGCATTATATAAAGAGATGGAGAATACATTGTATAAAAAATTCCACTCAGATAAAACTTCAATAAGTTTCTCAGAAATATTATGACCGGTATGTGCATCATAAAAAATATCAACATAAATAATATGTTTCTGAAGCATCCAAGAACTGTCAATCCAGTGAAGTGTAACACAAATAAATGCTTCATTAGTAGTAGATGTCCACATATCACTAGTTAAGGAAACACGACCATCAAATGTATTAATCATTTCCATTACTTTGTTTCTAGTTTTATTATGTTGCGCAAAAGCTCTACGTTTTAGCGTATTACTAGGTTCTCTACTATATTGTGGTTGTAATGTAGTGCAAACAAAATTTTCAAAATAAGAGTTTTCACCAAAATTAAAAGACAATTGTTAAGCAATCATAAATCTATCCATGTCATATATCATTCTTTATCTACCATAATGAAAAAACCTGGACTGGGTTGTCATTCGGTAAACCCGGTAAACATAGTTTGACCGCTAGTACCGCCCACCATTGCCGTTGTATCCTTGTAGATTTTGTGCGTTTTCAAGTGCATTACAAAGGATCCGGTTCCGGTGCCCGCCACCCATGCAAGTCCTTTACTATAAATATTGCAATATTGCTTGAATGTTCCGACCTTCTTCAGATCTTCTTTCTTTGTGAAGTATGCCCACACCCAAGAAGCTGGTTTCGTTCTTGATGGAACAGTGTTGTCAACTTCATCATCTTGATCATCTTCTTCTTGATCAAGATTGTGGGCATTGGATGGGGTAGAGGATGTACCTTTAATTGTAAAATAAATTGATTTAGACTATAATTAAGATAAAATGAAATTAAAATTGAAATTTGTATAAAAAATTGTAACTAATATTAAAACTTACCAAATGGGGATATTGCTGGTTGTGTTGGCCCCATGTTTGTAGATCCGTGTTGAGAAATTGTATAACTTCCATCTTGCGGGATTGTTAAAGGTGAATAATGTGGTTGCTGATGATACCCGAATTCCATCTCGTCGATTTTCTTGCTCATCAACTTGAAAATTTGGATCAATTGGGAGGTTGAAAGAAGGCATCACTTCCTTTCCAGCTCTCCTAGACATTTTGCTAGAATGTAAGAAATGAGAAGTGAGAGCTAATGTGGGAAATGAGCGTTTTAGTAGCTAGAATGCTTAATAGCACTTAATTGCACAAGAAAATACTAGTAATAAGAGAGAAGAAGAGTATAATGAGTTGTATGGTGAGAATGATCATAAAATGGTGTATTTATAGGGGTTTTGGGGCATACTAGTGGTTTGTAGCCGTTAGAGAAAGGAAAAAAAAGAGTTGTTGGGGATTTCTGGTTGGTTTCGATTTCAACGGCTCTTTCATCTGAAGAGCGCTCGTCTTTGCCAAAACGACGTTGTTTTTCCCATTGACCAACAACTGTTTGACCGGTTCCGGGACGATTTCAGAGCGGTTCCACCGGTTCTGGTTTAGGAGGTTCTGAATCCAAGGGCGGTTACAGGCGGTTCTGGTTCCGAGCCCGGTTCGGTCCCAAATCCCAAATCCTGTATTCATATTCACTTCTTTCGGCCGCGGTTCCGGACCGGTTCCGATCGGTTCCGGTTCGAACTGGCGGTTCCGGTTCTATTCGGAATCGATGGCCACCATTACTGGTATTGCATATAATAACCCCTTTATTTCATTTGTGGATAACGAGTAAAAAGAACATTTGCTTAGGAATCTTTCACGTTATACCATTTTTTTTATCTCGGTTGGGTTTTGCAGTCTATTTTTTTGAATTTTTCAGTTACTATGAAAAGTATGCATCCAGTTTTTTATAATTTGCAGTCATAATCACACTTAATTTTTTTGAGTGCGCAACTAAAAAAATACTTTTTAATTAATAAATATGGTTATTAGGAATATTGTATCATTCATTAACTTGTTTAAAAAATAAAATAAAAGTTATAGATAGTTGTTACTGATAGAAAAGAAAAAAATTATTCCAACTTGATATTTTTAAGTTATAGTATGATTACGAATAGTTTTAAGAATAATTTAGTTCAAATGAAACTGAATTTGGGTTTACACTTCTTTTTTTAAAAAAAAAATTGGTTGTGGATGACCTCAATTTGTTTGAAAAGGATGAAAAAAACAAACGCTCCAACTAGCCCTTCGTTTTTTAACCATCCGTAAAGGACAAAAAAACGGATGCTCCAACTAGTCGTCCATTTCTAATCCGTTCGGAAAGGACGATATGAACTCTCCAACAAGTTGTCCGTTTTTGAGCTGTCCAAAAACGAACGCTCCAACTAGACGTCCAAAAACGGACGCTCCAACTAGTTGTCTGAAAACAGACGCTCCAACTAGTCGTCCGTTTTTGGACCGTCCAAAAAAGGACGCTCCAACTAGTCGTTTATTTTTGAACCATCCAAAATCGGATGCTCCAACTAGCCGTCCGTTTTGGAGCGTTCTTGTTGTCCAAAAAGGACGCTCTAACTAGTCGTCCGATTTTGAACCATCTGAAAGCGGACGCTCCAACTAGTCGTCCAAAAATGGACTAGTCGTCCGTTTTCAAACCATTCAAAAACGGATGACCAGTTGAAGCGTCCATTTTTTCATCCTTTCCAGACGGATAAAAAACGGACGACTAGTTGGAGCGTTCGTATTCGGGCGGCTAGTTGGAGTGTCCGTTTTTGAGCGATTCAAAAACGGACAACTAGTTGGAGCGTCCACGTTTTTTAGTCCTTCTGGACGGATAAAAAACGAACGACTAGTTGGAGCGTCCACATTTTTTAGTCCGTTCTGGATGGATAAAAAACGGACGACTAGTTGGAGCGTCTGTTTTTTTTTTTCTTTGGAGAGATTGAGGGTCACCTGTGATCAATTTTTTTTTCAAAAATAGTTTAATTACAAATTTAGTTCTGTTTTAACAAGATCATTCTTAAAACTATTTATAATCACACTATAACATAAAAAAATCAAGTTGGAATAATAATTTTCCTTTCCTATTCTACAACTTTTTTTAAAATAAGTTATTGAATAATACAATATTCGTAATAACCATAATTTTAATAAAAAAAATATTGTTTTCAACTGCATACCCAAAAAATTAACTATGATTATGACTGCAAATTTTAAAACTAACTGCATATTTTTCATAATGATTGTGTCAACTAAAAATCTGACTATGTCAACAAAGAGGGCTCAAATTCAAATGGTTAAAATAAAAGGGAGATGAAATGGAAGAGGAAAGCTACGGATATGAATACGATGACATTGCTAAGTGAGGACATATCTGTCTTCTTTTACAAGTGGGAGATTTATCCCTTTTATAAGACATTTGAAGACAACTGTCCAATTTTCATTGGATTTGTTTCAAACCAAATGTCAGTTAAATCTCACTTTATTACACCTGTTAGATTTTTTTTTATAAACATTGAGGCATATTGATAACTAGTCAAGTAGCAACCATATTACACAAAATAGAGATTATAAGGGGAATGTTCTCTTACCCCCAACACTTAAAATCACCCGAGCTGTTATACATACCAGCTATTAGAATAGAAGGGTAATAAATTGGAGTTTTATCTAAACACCAGGATAAAGTACTAAACAAAGTAGAGTATCTACTGCACTGAACTAGAAGAGCATCCTGTCTAGAGGCATCTTGACTGACCAGCTTCTCAAACATTTCTTAAAATCTAACATCAATAATAACATTATTGATTCCTTCTTCCAATGCCCAGCTCAACCCGTAGCATAGCCCTTTGAGTTCTTCTCAATGGATGTTACAGTGTCCTACTAAGATCTTGTTGAAAATTAGAATCGGGGTTCCCAAATGATTTCTGATTGTTCCAGCCAAAATAGTAGGACACCCTCTTCTGATAATCCAAGAACAATTTATCTTAAATGATCCCTGCAGATGAGGAAGCCAATCATTATCATTTGAAATCAGATTGTGTAGTTAGTTTTCATAGCACATCTGTATGCTCTGGTGAAAGACATATTTGCCTCCATAGTCGCCAGTAGAGACATATCTTGGTTATGTCTAACAGAATTTTTTGCATCATATATAGACCACATAAGATTAGCTAATAATATGAGCTTGTCTTTTTGCCACTTGATTGAACTCTTATAAATCTAGTCTTGAATGTCATTATCACCTGTGGAAGGAAGGTGATTGACAACAATGATGTTGTTCCACAGATGAGAAACCATAATACATTCAAAGAGGAGATGGAACAAAGTATCAGTTTTCCCACATAGTTGGTAGTTTTCACTGCCACCTATTTGCCATACATGGCACAATGTTGTTGAGAACTCTCCAATAAAACAGTTTGACTCTCGGGCTGCATAACTAGGGCTTTAATCTGTCTACTGATTTGAAGTAATCTGAGATCATGGAAGAGTTCATTGAGGTTTCCTCTTCTTTAGCCACTGCATGGAGAGACTTAACAGAAAAAATTCTATCTTTTGAGTGATGCCAAATCCATATGTCCTCTTCATCTAAATTCACTTCGATATTATTAATCAAGTATGCATCAATATTCCAGACATTAGAGCTAATCATATGGGCATCCCAGGAGCCCCTATTTCTGTCAATGAAAGAGCTAACTGTAACAGGAAGCTGGGATCTTGGGATCAGGGTTATCAGTTTGAAAGAGGCGGGTCTAGGAATCCAAGGAGAATCCCAGAAATCTGTATTCAGGCCATTACCTATCTGGATTGTAGCTCCTTTTCTGATGAGAGGAATGACAGTATGAAGCGATCTCCAAATTGTACTGGGATGAGATCCCAAGTTAGCATGAAGGAATCTGTAGAAGGAAAGTACAAACCTTTGAGGGTCTTGGCCACTAGGGAATCTTGTTTTGAAGAATGTTCCAAACTTGCTTAGAGAGAATGGCTCTATTGAATAGTGAAATATCTTTAAACCCCGTGGCACCCGTTTCCTTAGTGTTACAGACCTTAATCCAGCTCAACCAATGCATTTTCATTTTATCCTCAGTCCCACCCCACCAGAAAGAAGAGAAGATAGAGTTGAGTTTAGAGATTATCTGGTTAGGCAGAAGGAAGAGGGGCATTGTGTAAGTAGGCAGAGATTGAAGGACACTAGAGATGCGAACACTTCTAGCTGCTTGAGACATGGGCTTAGCCCACACATGAACTCTTTTCCTAGTTGTTTCAAGAATATAGTTAAACATTTGGATTTTGTTCCTCCCAATGTAAACAGGAAGCCAAGGTATTTGTGAAGGTTAGGCTTACAGGAACACCTAGGATGTATAGATTGATAGCAGGATTGCGCATTTTGTTGAAGATGATCTCTGATTTGTGAAGTTAATCTCATGTCCTGAAGAGCTAAGGAATTCTTCAAGCATAGATTTAAGGATAGTAGCATTGGAGGGAGTCGTACCACAAATAAAAATGTCATCTGGCAAACACAAGATGAGAAATAGAAGGACCTGTTCTTGACAGTTTGAGCCCCTGATAGGAGCCTCCCAAATCAGATTGAAGTAGCACCAGGAGGGGCTTCTTGGACTAAGATAATTATAAGGGAGGACAAGGGGTCCCCTGTCTAATCCGTGAGGGAGAAAAGAAGAAAACATCCCACGGCACCATTGATCAAAAATAGAAACATCTAAATGAGGATATGCAGTTCATGACAGGATTTGCCACTGAGAAGGAAAGCCCATAGCATGGAGAGTGATAAATGAATTTCCATTCGATTCTATCATATGCCTTACTAAGGTCTACCTTCAACGCAAAGTTACCTTTTTCTCAGCTCCACTCCTATTCAATAATTTGTATTTCTCCTCCAGCTATAACCATATACAGTAATGTTCCTATTTTTCACCAAAACCAGATTGAGCAAATCGATAATATGAGGTAAGATGCCCTGTATCCTGTTTGCCAGGACTTTGGAGATGATATTATACATGAATCACAAAGGGTATTGGCCGAAATTGACTGATATAGTGCCCAGGTACTTAGGAATAAGTGTAATAAAGTAGTTCGTTCAAGTAAGGGGTTAGGGGTTGCTTGCAAAAACCATCATAACCGTCTCATAACTTGATTGCTCACTACACTCAAATAAGTCTTGAAAAAATTGTCATTAAAGCCATCGGGACCAGGTGTGCTTATCCTCCTAGTTGTTTAACAGCTTAAACACCTCATAAGAAGAATCAGGAATAATCAGCTCATTGAGAAAGTCTATAGAAAGAAGACCGTAACAGCGAATGAATCTTGGAGAGACTGAAGAATCCAGATCCCTCTGTTAGAAAGGTTACCTTGGCGAAGGCATTTTATTGTCCAGACTCTCTGAGTTCTCTCTTTTTCTTTTCTATTTTCTATCTGATCTTGTCAAGAGACCATCCTTTCCACTTAGACAACTTCAGAGCATAGATTAACTTTGATTTAGAAGATCAAGGTTTTATTTCTTTCCCTAGACATCCAAAAACTATCTCTAAAACATTTCTTCTCCTATAGCCAAAAAATCCTCAATCTGAAAATCTTAGAAGGACTCTTTATGGTTCCATACAACCTCACGATTATGGACTTTGATTCACTAACTGCAGCAGCCCGCAGAAAGCGCGTTTGGAATGCCGCGGTCGAACGCTTTAAATGAGATTAATCAGACTTTATTAAGTTATTTGCAGTGCCCAAAACAAAAGCTACGTAGCGAATAGGGCGAATCTGATTGTATGTTCGTGCTCGCTGAATTTGTGGTGCGAAGAGACACAGCAAAAAGTTGAATTATGGGAATCTCGAAAAATCTGTAAAAACATGAAGCCGCCCACCAGCCCGCAACGGCAGCTGGTGCTGTCCGCTTTATTTTGGCTCGAAAGCTCTCTTTTTTTTTTTTTTTTTAAATTGATTTTTTTTAATCGGTAGAACCGGAAAAAAGGGCGCCGACTACAATCAATCAATTACGGCTTGCTATCTACCGATCAGTGTTTATTTTTCCAATAAAATTAGGCGTGGCCTCAAATTCATTCATAGTCGATCGGGGTTTGTTCGGGGACAGCTGCTGGGGCTGCTGATGCGGTCCTACTGCTGGAAATTGAGAGCTGTCTGCTGATGGTTTTACAGAAGCTGACAGCTGCTGGTTTAGTGTTTGGTGGATTGTGTTTTAAAAAAGTAGAGGGGAAATTGAGAAGCTGTTAACTGATAATTTGTAAAAGCTGTCAGCTGTTGGTTTTGGATGTTTGGTGGAAACCTGCTGATTTTAAAATTGAGAAGTTGTCAGCTGCTGGGAAGCTGAGAAGCTGTGTCCAAAACGACACCATTACTTGTGAGATTATTATTAATAAAAAAGATTATAAGTAATTTTCATAAAATTGTAAAGTCATCAATAAAGAATTACTATTGAATCAAAATATTATACTTTTCCTTTTTAAATATTAATCATTTTGAGATAAATCTTTATTATATTAGTCATGATTTATTTTAAAAACCATAACTATTTTTGAACACATAACGTTTTTTTTACTAAAAGTTGTAAGGTCAGTTAACCCCACATGACTCCACGTCTCCACCTAAACCCACACTTACATTTATCAATGGCTAATCCAAGCATCACATAATCGATAACACATTGTTTATGTAAATTTGTGCTGATTACAACTTACAATTAGGGTATGTTTCAAAAAAAAAAAAAAACTTACAATTAGGGGTAATTGTCTACATAGCTTTTTGAGATGTAGATGTAGATTTTTGTTTAATTTTAAGAACTCGTAAGGTAGTTTTAGGTGATGCAAATTATCTTTTCACCAAACAAACCATTATTTGTTATTGAAATTTTCATTCTAGGAATTAAATCATAATCTTGAAATAATATATTCCTTTATTTTGTTACAATTAAGATAGCCTTTAGAATTCATTATTCACGTGTGTTAGAAATAATGCTAAGGCCGGGTTTGAAAATAACTTTTTGTAAAAAAAATTCAACTTTATTATAAAGCAATGACATGTGTTATTATATTATTAGTGTAACTCATAAATGGGTCTCCTTAGGGTATCCACAATGGAGTGAAATTAACTTCAAATTAGTAAAACAACAAGATAAAATATGACATGGAGTAGAGAAATTGTGTGAGAGTTTCTTAGATAAGAACCCAAAAAATAGATGTCTTAACAAAAGAAGAGAGATTGTGAGGAGAAGAATAAAATATTATTATTTTAATCCACCCTTGTTATTGTGGATGCCCTCAAAATCTCAACCACAGTATAGATGACAACCATCATTAATTAACCAACCTTAACCGTACCATACTGAACCATAAATGTTGGTTTAGAAGCTTTTTGGGAGAAAGTTTGAAATGTGAAACATTTGTTCTTTAACATTATGAGAGAGTTACGACAAAGTTGAAACCGTTGGGAGATGAAATGAAACTTTAGGTTTGAAATACCCCATTATTAGTTTTTACTAAGGTATTTAATTGAGCATGTTAATAAGGCAATAACCATTCTAACTTTTACGCGATAAATGTTACCGGGTTAATGAGATTCAGTTAGTAAGATCGAAAAAATCAAGCGGTTTCTATATTTTTTTGAAGTCCTGTTTCGTTTTTGTTTAATGTCTTGACTAAATATTAATGGGAATTAGTTAGTTGGAAAGCATATAGAAAAATCGCACACATGCATGAGTCGTAAAACAAGTCACATTTACTTGGATGAAACTATCACTGAGTTTGAAAAATAAAAGGGAGCAAAAACAATAAATACTTTTTAATAAATTGATGATATCCACTGATACAATCAATAAAATTTACTTTCAATTCGTACGTGAAGAGTGAGGCCTGAGGAGGAAGATTCCATACCTTTACAAAACCTTTTTTATTTTCTTGCCCTACTAAACCAATAGTAATTCTTGCTTTTCACTATGCCTTGTAAAATATTAATAATACATATAATGATGCAGCCATTCTGGTCAATCTGATATACCCACTTCCTAAAGTCATGGTAACCAGACTGGGGCGAAAAGTTCCACAGGTAACCCACTGTTTAACATAAGGCACAAAACGAGGATCCCAACAATAAACCCCCACAATTAACGAGCGTGCCATAATGATCAAAGCAATTAGCTGACACCACATGGCGGCATCAAATGTTGCTACAGATGCGGCCATAGGCCACAAAAGGTTCTACTTTGTGAGGGGATGATCACGAAAGCTGAGCTACTGTTGACGCTGCAAATTGTCAGATATAATCTTGGCGCACACTAAACCTGAGACAGAAAGAGGCGAAATCAGAGAAGTTAATGGATGCCTAAACAGCAATATCAAAAAAGGAAGAAGATCAAAACAAGAAAAAAAGCAAGAAAAATAAAAGAATTGTAAGGGGTGTCAAGCCTCATCATGCAAAAAAAACACAGTACCAAGTTCAACTGGCCGAGCACAGATGACAGACTAGAAAATTAGAGCACGGTACGCTTAGATTGTACAATCAGGGTATAATGTATGAAAAAAACATAGCTTCTCAAAGCTCTATATTACTTCACTCTTGTGTTGAGTTACAGATGTAGTCACAGCAACAGTACCACAGATGATAAAAGCCCTGTACAATTCTAGCTGAAAGAGTGGAAAGAAATGAAAACAAAACGAAACGAATACCTACCTACCCACAAGGTAGCCGGTGTTCTACAAAAACCTAGACAAGTCAATCTTTAGTCTGAACTGTCAATCTCTATAGGAAGGCTTGTATTTTCTCCTTTATTATTTATCTGTTTTTCTTCCTTGTCTCCTTCACTTTCCTCCTCTGATGAATCCGCAACCATAATAGGGTTTAGTGGCCCCTTGAATAGATCATGTGTCACCAAGCAGCTCACGAGTAGCTTTCTCAAGAAATTCTTGCGCAGCTGCCTGGACAGATTTTTTCTCAGGGGCATAATGTTTCCTCTTCTTGGACAAATCCCTCTGACCTTGGTTTACTCTCCCAGCCTCAATTCTGTGTATCTCCCTCATACTCCGTTTCTGCTCTATACATTTCAAGCATGCAAATTGAAGTTTTTACCAAAATCTTAAATGCGCAGACTGATCACATTCGGCTCCAACTAAATAGAGAGAGAACTAACCAGCAGTGAGGTCAGGTAGAGAGTGCTCAATGAATCGAGATGCGGCCCGATGATCCAACCTTGTAGTTGGAGCCACAGGACCTTCAACAAAAAGAAGCACAAGTACATTATGATAAAATATTTAGGTAAGAGGAATTAAGTTATTACAAGTACTCATTTACCAAGTGGATACCTTTACTCAAACTCATAAACCGCTGAAGCTTTTCTTGATATTTGCTTAATCTTTCCTGCATAATCAGAAATCCAAAGTCAGCATCAAAGAGATTTAAAGTCAAACAGGTCAAAATTTAATAGTGTGAATTAGCCGCCGTTCGGTGTGAGTAAATCAATCGGTATATAGGATTAAATCAAGTTTCTTATCATGTATCTATCATATTGTTTCACTTCTTCTTTGCCCCCAATTAGCTTATAGCAAGTTGAGCGCTAAGCATCAATGATCTCAAACATCAAACACTAGTATTGCTTTGAAGGGAGGGGTCATACCAGTTCTCGCCTGATTGGATGACCTTCAGGGTTGATTCCTGTACATCTCAACCTAACTGCATAGAACAAAGCCCGAACAAACACTGCCGCTAAGAGGTAGTTTTTACTGGTATAGATAGTTGTTTATTCTAATGAGGGAAATATTAGGCATCTAAAAAAACAATTTGGGAGTTTTCTTCCAAACACACCATCTGTCAGAAACTACTACAAAAAGCACTGAGGTTCCAAACTTTCAGTGATACGAGGGTAAAGGATAAGGATACAGAAATCTACCTGCGAATAGAACGGAAGTTGCTCTCGCGAGCAAGAGCAGAGACTCTGCTCGTTGAAGGGGAGACAATTCAGCCATTACTTCTGGGTCAGAACAGAGGGAGAGGTATTCGTCGAAGCTGGCTCCTACTTCATTAATATTTGCCAGAGTCCTCTTCCCAGCTTCTTCCACTCTAAGCGGCACCACTCTTTCATCCTCCATTATTTACCTCGACAAATAACCTAACCCTTTTCCCTTGGAAAATTTCACAAGTATACCAATTTTGTTAAAAAATTAACCTGCAATGGCTTTAGTTGGATAGAGAGAGAACTAGCCAGCAGTGATAAAAGAGCAATAGATAGTTAGGCTCAGATTCATGAAGATCAAGTAATATAAAGGAGAAGTTCACTATAACAATTGGAATTTTTTTTGACAAAGTGTCCCCTTAATTTTCTTCTCTTTCCCAGTTCTAAGAACCTCCACAATTGTTCATCAAATCTTACAAATTAAACCACCAAGTCAAGCAACCACAATCATGGAAGTTCATTAGCCACCAAGTGCTTCAAGGGACACCTAACCCAGGTTCCATATACCACAACATAAGGGTGCAACGTCACATAGTTCACATTTTAGGTCACAAACAAAATGCAACACATAGGCACACTACCTTAGTCAATTTAAGTCCTAAAATGTCCAGAAATATCCCACCATTATCCACAGTTAATCAACAAAGATCAACACATTCAGTTCATGATAAAATAACAAATTGATTAAACAGTTAAGTACATATCTAAATCAACACTTTCTCAACCCTAATTTCCACACACAGACCCTATACTTAATAACAATGAGCAATCCAAACAACCAGAACTGCATGATACAAACATTATTATCTAAGGCCTCGTTTGGTTCGGACTAACCCTAACCCAATGTGTAACATTTGCACAAATTCACAAAAATGACAAATAAATGGTAACACCTCATACCTTAGGGTGCTGTAGAGAAACTTAAGCAAGATTTGAGAATTTTGAGGGCAACTTTCGGTGAAACCGATATAGGGTTAGGAATTGGGATTTTTTGGGCTTTTAGAGATTTGGGGAAGACATTGGCAGCGGAGCGACGGCTGGTGCAGAGAGTTGGCGGCGGAAGACAGTACGGCGGCGGTATCGAACGAGTGCAGCGGTGATCGGAGGTTGCACGGTTTGGGGTAGGTGTGGTGCTCTAGGGTCTGGTGCGCGTAAGGGCTGGGGAAGAGGTAAAGGAGTTAAGAGAATAAAACAAACACATGAACATTGTCACATGATATTTCATTTACTCGGACAATTTTGACACATCTCGGAACATTTGAAAAAACATCATAGGGTGGTTCAAAAAAAAAAGGAAGAAAGAAAAAACACCATAGGGTGGTATGTAAGTTTGTTTTTTTTTTTTTAAAACATCTACTTTTTATATTATATTAAAAGCATTACATGCAAGCCGACACATGTACAACTTCCTATCCAACACCCAAACATGTGACATATGTGTAAATAAACTTGCATAATTGCCTTCAACTTCACGGTGAGCAACCACCTTCAAAGGAATCGGCACCACCATCACCGGAATCGGCGCCACCTTCACCTTCGCCGTCATCTGCGGCTTCACAATCATAATGGATTCATTCCCTGCTAGCAACAGCAGTCGGTATCAATACCGAGCGGCATCTATCGGCTCCACTGAGCAGTGATCAAACTCTTAAGCTTTGGAAGAAACACTAATGGTGGAAAATCAAACACTCAAACCATACTCAAAACCCACAAACCGTAAAACCCACAAACTCCAACAACAACAAGAAGTTGGATAAAGCTTAAACTCTCCCACCGGAGAGGAAACTAAGAACTAAAAAGGAACGACTAAACAAAATAACATCTAAACAGTAGAAGTAGTACTATTAAACAAAAAAGATGAGAAGAAACGGTGGGATGAGAGGAAAAGATGAATAAAAAGAGAAGAAAGAAAAAAGGAGAGAGGAGAGAGCTCCACCGCCAAGGACTACATTGCTCTTATATTTGACACCGGTATGTAAGTTTGTTAGAAGGGAGCTTAATGTGCGGCATATATTTGGGCTAATGTAGCTAGGGAACAGATGTATTTTGGGTTGGCTGTATTCCTTGAGTTATGACCTTGATTCTGTAGGTAATGCAACATCTTTTATTTAAAAAAACTTTGAACAATTTGTTATAATTTTAATCAATAAAGTCAAACATAAAGTGAAATCATGAAACTAAGTTTGCTTCAAAGCCGTAGTTCTATCAATTTTTTTAATTCATAATATGCCACTAACATGTTTCATAATTTATAATATACCTCTTTTTTGAAACTTGCCCCTCATATACGACTAAAATATTTCAAAATTCACAATATACCACAATTTGATAATGGAAGTTGATTGTGCCCGGTAAATGACTATTTTATCCCTGATAGTTTAATTTTTAATTATTTTTTATTTTTTATTTTTTTAAGTTTGTGGTTTTTATAACGACTATTTTTTTATTTTCTAAAAGTTCACAATATGCCCTTGTTTTTATCAAAAGTTCATAAAATACCACTGTTTTTATTAAAAAAAAAAGTAAATTACTCGGAACCCCCTTGAGGATTAGGCATAATATAGTTAACCCTCTTGTCTTTATCATCATTCTTGGTAACCACCTTGAGGTTACAGTATCTTTGACTATGAGCCTCTTAACTATAATTCCATTATTAAAAACGTTAACCACGTGTTGATCTATCAACTTAATGACACTATTAATGACATGCTTGACAAAAAATAGGCTTAATCCGCATTCTTATTGTCCGAAAAATGTCAACCCTACCTTGAAAATGTATCGGAATTTGGCTGAAGGAGAGTTAAATGATTTGATAAGCAGTTTTCTTGTCCAAACTGGCCATTACTAATATGATTAAGTTGATGGGCCCCATGTAGTTAATGTTTGATAGCAAGTTATAGTACGGGGGCTCATAGTCAGAGATACCGTAACCTCAAGGTGGTTACCAATAATTATGATAAACAAAGGGGTTAACCGTATTATGCCCATTCCTCAAGGAGGGTTCCGAGGAATTTACTCTCTAAAAAAAGTTCACAATATGCTTATTTTTTACAAATGCTTCATAATATGCCCCGACTTTACAAAAACTTCACAATATGCCCCTATTTTTCTTAAGTTGTTTGCAAAACAACTATTTTTCTGTTCAAACGATTAGTTTGACGTCACAACTCTTTCTATATAAGCACCCTATTGTTATATAAATAACCAAACTTCATACTAAAGTCATGACCATCTTTGCAACCACAATCAATGAAACATTTAAAATAATCTTGCAAATGTGGAACTTCAGCTATCTCACTCCCTCATGCAAGAACCTTCAGTTGACAAGGTATACTACAATTGATCGGCTTATAGTTTCTTTGAAAGTGTGTCTTACTTATAGGATGAGGTTGTATCGATCCTGCATCACTGCTGCTCACCAATGAAAAAGACCACAAGCCCAACAATTTTAGTATACCTTTCCAATTGAAGTGTTCTTGCGTAAGAAAGTTAGATTAGCTCCACATTTGTAATAGATTGTTTGAAATTTTTTACTGATTGTGAGTTGTAAACATGACCATGGCTTTAGTAGAAGTTTGTGTTTTGTTCATATAACAAGAGGCTGCTTATACAGGCAAAAAAGAGTTTTGAAGTCAAACTAACCATTTGAACATAAAAATAGCCGTTACAAACAAACTTAAAGAAAACATGGGTATTTTGTGAAGTTTGTAAAACAGGGCATATTTTGAACCCTTTGTAAAAACAAGGGCATATTATGAACTTATATGTAAAAATGTGACATTTGGGAACTTTTTGTATTGTAAAGTATTAAAAAAAACAAAAAAAGCCCGTTATAAACCATTAAATAAAAAAAAAAAAAGGTTTTAAAAATAAAGTGTCAAGGTAAAATGGTCGTTTTTAGGGCACAATCCCTATAACCTTATACCAAATCGTGGTATATTGTGAATTTTGAAACATTTTCGTGGCATATGAGGTTAAAAAAAGTATCATAAATTATGAAATTTTTAGTGGCATATATTGTGATTTTCCCCCCTTTTTTATCTTGGGAAAATTCATAATATACCATGTTTTTCTTTCGTAATTCACAATATACCCCTTTATTGAAACCGTATCACAAGATACCCCTATTTTCTTTGCTAATTCATAAAATGCCCCCTTTTTGTTACGGCCGTCAAATACTCCGTGAACCTCCCTGAAAATGACTATTTTGCCCTTGACCCGTTTTTTTTAATTCACAGTTTCATTCTGGAATGACTATTTTTTTTTGAAAATTTTAAAGTTTATATATACTCCTATTTAAGGTTGTTTTCACGAAATACCCCTGTTTATGTTTTGAAGTTCACAAGATTACCCCTGTTTATGTTTTGTAGTTCACAAAATATCCTTAACACCGTGAT
This sequence comes from Limonium bicolor, assembly GCA_023374045.1. NCBI lineage: Eukaryota > Viridiplantae > Streptophyta > Magnoliopsida > Caryophyllales > Plumbaginaceae > Limonium > Limonium bicolor. The sequence goes on from CM041781.1 coordinate 60,282,006, forward strand.
GCCCTGGCAAAGCATCGCTTAGTTTTTCTTATTTTTCAAGTGCATCCAGCCTCTTCATAATCCCAGGACAAATGTTGCTTGCATTCCAGTTCCCTGAGGTGTCTTGTTCTCGGAATGTCTCACCAATAGCTGAGTATGAACCCCTGTCATACACAATTAACACATTATAATATTGACTGAGACAAACAAGTATAGCATGAATGATTTACATAGTTAGGTAGATACCTTCAAGTAAAGAGTAGATTGGTTTAGTCCTGTGGACAACAATAATGTCACAGACATTGGGTTTAAAATAGATAACTCTTTGTCAAACTCAGTAGTGGACCAGAACTTTTGTTTAGGGGGGGCAGGACCAGAACTTTTGTTTAGGGGGGGGCAAAAAATTTTGTGACACTATTGTTCTTTAAAACATTATGTTATTTTGTATTTTTCAAAAGTAATGCTCTTATAAACTTTTGAAAAATACAAAATAAACATAATGTTTTAAAGAACAATAATGTCAACATTTTTTTGCCCCCCCCCCCCATAACAAAGTTATGGTCATATTGAGTTTGACTAAGAGTTTAGCCATTTTAAACCCAATATCTGTGACATTATTGTTTGTCCACAACTAAACCAATGTACTCTTTGCTTAAAGGTATCTACCTAACTATGTAAATATTCCATGCTATACTGTTTATCTCTAGTCATATATTTTAATTGTCTAATTGTGTATGACAGGGTTCATACTCAGTTATTGGTGAGACATTCCGAGAGACAAGAACCTCAGAGAACTAGAATGCAAAACAATATTTGTCCTAGGATTATGAAGAGGGTGAATGCACTTGAAAAACAAGAGAAAACTAAGCGATGCTTTGCTAGAACCATCAGGGTGTTAAGGGTATTTCGTGAACTACAAACATAAACAGAGGTATCATGTGAACTTCAAAACATAAACAGGGTATTTCGTGAACAACAAATTTAAATAGGGATATATTATAACTTTATTTTTTTTTAAAAAATAGTCATTCCAGAATGAAACTGTGAATTTTTTAAAAAAAAAAAACGGTCAGGGTAAATTAATTTTCCAGGGGAGGTTACAGATATGTGACGGTCGTTAGCAAAAAGGGGCATTTTGTGAATTCGCAAAGAAAACAGGGGTATCTTGTGACATAGTTTCAAAAAAGGGGTATATTGTGAATTACGAAAAAACAGGGTATATTGTGAATTTTTCCTTTTATCATAAGCCACCTTGGCTAAGGCTCCATTCGTATTTGGCATATGTAACACCCCCGTCCTAAGCCAATCGTGGTTATCGCAAAACTTAACACTTAATCGAATCGTCGCAGCGGAAATAACAAACACCTGGACCTTGCCACGGTCTGATCGTTAGAACATACCGGCCTTATAATATTACAACACTTATCCAAAGTAAACAACCGACCAAAACATCACCATCCAAGATACCACCAACCAACCGAGTTTAAGTATCTAATCATAGCCACAAACTTACATTAGTTTCAATATAAACAGACGGGAGCACAAGCGCAACCCTACTCAAAATAACAACCCATCCTAAGTCTAACCGCTCCTACTCTCGTGGTGCGACTTCATGGGCCTCTTACCTGCAAGTGTAAAATAGCCCCCAAAGGGGTCAGCACGAATGCTGGTACTCCCTCTCATGGCCCCCAAGCTAACGGGGCTACGACGACTAATTGTCGATAGCATGGAAATTGATTAAGTACACAAGCATGATATGAAGTGCAATAAACACAATCCACAGATGAACATACATACTCACACACAATGAACGACACAAGCGTTCCCTTATCAAGCGGGTTGGTAACCCCCTCCTTAGTCATCCTGATTTCCTTAACCTCAGTTCCTTATCTTACCTCAACTTATCCTTATCTTAATCTCAGTATACAAACCGTTCCTAGAATGGAAATGGTTGTAGCTTAATCTCAAACCTAGGATTTAGGTGATCCTACCACACCATCTTAATGCCACCTACCCTGGACGGGAGTCCAGCGTAGCTGAGCCGGCAACCGGCCCTAGGCTACAAGTCCGAAGACAAGTCCTTAAGCGAGATCTGATTCAGATACCGTCCCCCTTTCCTTAGCATGCATGACCGTAGTCAGTCCCGGGTTTCCTCACTCAAGTTCCAGTTAGCAGAAATCTTACACACCATGGGTTAGTTAAGCCTTAACGGGTATTAACCAACAGTCACCACTACTTAATTCTTATCCTTAACTCAGTAAGTACTAAACTTGGTTAGTAACAGTCTCAAGTCTCGTGGGTTAGTGTAAAGAAAACACATACACAACGAGAACAAATATAACCGGTTGCATGCTTTATCTTGTCTTAGTCATAGCAAGTAAACAGATAGCCACAAGCCGAGGGACACCTCGTTAGCAAGCAGGTCACAAGAAAGATTGTACCGTTCACCGTCGACGATCGTTTGGTTTATCTCCTTCCAAGTCCCAATTCACCAATCCTAAAACATTCATTCAGTTTTAGGTTATTATTCAATTCAACTCATACAATTACTTAGCCTCCCTAGACATCAACTTTTACTCATTGTTTTTCACTAAGCCTTATGGTTTTTAACTTAACTCCTAGGTGCATCATTTCCTCATTATCTATTACACTTACTCACCCACTTAATGACCATTACACCCACCAAACAAGTCCTTAAAAGCCTTATAACATCAATACCTAATCATCCCCACCATTTCCTAACCTTAAACAGTTTTTGGCCAAACAGCACCGCGTCCGAACTTGTCCGAGCTTCCCAAGTTCGGACATAGGTCGAGACTCAAAAGGTGCTATCAGACGTGTGTCCGAACTTGTGTCCGAGCTTCCCTAAGTTCGGACATAGGTCGAGGAAAATTCGAAGAAAAGTTTCAGGTGTCCGAACATATGTCCGATTTTCCCTAAGTTCGGACATAAGTCGAGGGAAATTCCAAAAGAAAAATTCCAAGTGTCCGAACTTCTAAGGTCGGACTGAAGTCCGGACACTGGCCGAGACTCAGAAGATTAAATCACAACAGGGCATGTCCGAGCTTCCAAATTCGGACGGAAGTTCGGACAGGCCAAAATACCCATCTTCTAAATCCTTAAACACTTATCTCATTTCCTAGCATGGTCTATCCTTGTTTGGGCACTTAAAACACCCTTAAGCCCTCCACTAAGCTCCTTAAATCACTCATCAACATCCATCTTAGTCTTTATTTGTTTCCTTGCAATAATGTCATCACTTGTAATGTTTCTCCTTAGGTTTCTAAGTGGTGGTTCACACCTATTATAACCACTATGCCAAAATGCTTCCTCACCACTATAACATCATCTCCCAAGCATCTTTCTCCACCTAAAATCCCTTTATGCAACTACTTAAAGTTCCTACACCAACTTATAACACCATCATCCAACACATTTTTTTCTTTTCTACTAGTTTACCAATGTTTGCCTAAGTCCTAAATACACTAGTACATTCATTTGGTTCCTAAATCCTCCATGATCATGTCTAGGTCATTCTAACTCATTACACACCTTAAACTCACCCTTTTTCATCAAGACAACCTCTAAAACTTCCTAGGACTTCCTTAGTCATGAAATCTCCTTAGGACATCTTAAACACTTAGGTTCTCCTCTAAATTTTGCCATGGGTTCTCTAGTATATAGTTACATCCAAACACTTGGTTTTTCATCATCAAACAACCAAGATCACTCAAATTATCATCACAACACCTTAACACACAATTTACACCAAAACTACACCACATCATCATATAGTGTATAAACTTAAAATGCTTGGCACTTAGGCCCTTAAATGACAATAATCTTAACCATTGAATTTCCACATATATTTGCCTTTAACCTGCGAATACACACAACAAAGCTCCCATTGAAATAAAATGCTTCTTGTAATTCATCTCAATATTGTTTGACTATCTCTTTTCTCATTGGCTCCTTAGTCACAAGTTCTCAAACATAATCATTGTTTCTCCTAGGTTATATATAGCCCTTTTCTAATGTAAACTCTACTCTAAACTCATCACATATCTAAATCCCATTCCCTTAAAAAATAAAACACCTTAAGGTAAGTAATTTACCTTGTTCTTTTTCAAGCTTTACAAACTTTCTTCCTTAGGTCTTTCCTTGCTCAATCTCGGTCACCACTTAAACTCTCCTTGCCAATGTTCTAACCAATATCCAATGACTCCAATGAGTGCTAGATAATACATTAACCCTAAGGAACAAACCCTAGGTTAAAATAATGCTTAAAGGTATTAAGGTGATTGTTTTACCTTGGTTTCTCAAGACAAGCTTGGATATGAAGCAATAAGGACCTCCTTTATCCTTTGGAGAGTAGAAAACAAGCTAGAACAAGGCATAAACATGGAGTCCCATGGGTACAAATTTTCGGACAAGGGAAGAAATGATGGAAACCTAGATTTTCTTACAT